>VZZY01008823.1:0-11245 GCA_013400335.1 Eurystomus gularis | reverse complement strand
AGCATTCTATGATTCTATGAAGAGTTTACAAATACAATTCTGCTTAATGTGTTAGTGGAATCCTATATTAACAGCATAAGATTTTAATGTTGTTCTGCAGTACTGTTCCTTATGTTTGAAAGGGTGCCATGTGAAAAATTCAGGGCACAAGACCATAAAGTGAAGCTGAGTGGTTTTATTCCACCTGAATTGCTAACAAGACTATGCTACAGTGTAAAAAGAAATGCCCTTGGGGCTCCCTGGAAATATATGTCAAAGCCGGTAATAAAGCATGAAATAAAATCACTTCGTTGCAAATATCTTTCATCCCCCAAATAATACAATGACATGAAACAGTCTGACAAAGTGTTTTTAGCAGTGCCAAGTAACTGAAGAAAATATTGCATTTCTTATAATGTAATTTAAAAAATCATCAAGCTGGTTTTATGTTAATGAGAAAGTGACTGAGTGAAAAGAAAACATTGTCTTTTGGTTGCCTTTTCACCTGTTGTTGCTAGATGCAGAGGGCAGACGTAGTAACTTACTGAACCATCATAATTAAGAATTTAAGGAGGATGTACCACATTGTTTTGTTGCAGAAGGGTGCCATTTTTTTAAAAATTGTTGTTTACTGAATTGGCGTGGTATGTTGCTGCTGTGTCCATTGTAATGCAATGTCAACTCTTCCATTTCCCATTGCAATAGCTCTACATGCATCTTTGAATTTTATATAGAAAGAGTACCCATGTCTTTAGCTAGAAAGAGAGACCAAAACTACACCTGGATGAACTAACAACAGGATACCCTGAGAACCTTCCAGACTGACTTTTCTATGATTGCATGTAGAATTTTCTAAGTTTTCTGAATCACAGAAGGCATCCTTGGTGCTCATGGGGGACTTCAGTCACCCTGATATTTGCTGGAAAGACTACACTGTGAGGCTTACACAGTCCAGGAGGCTTCTGCAGTGCATTCGTGATGACTTTCTGAGACAGGTGGTGGAGACACCAACAAGGAGAGGTGTGCTGCTGGACCTTCTACTAACAAACAAAGAAGGTCTGGTTGGGGACATGAAGGTTGAGGGCAGCCTTGGCTCTAGTGACTATGAAAAGGTGGAGTTCAGGATCATGTAAGGAAGAAGCGTGGCAGTAAGTAGGATTGCAGCCCTGGACTTCAGAAGAGCTAACTTTAACCTGTTCAAAGATCTGCTCAGAGGAATTCCGTGGGTTAGGACTCTAGAAGGTAGAGGGGCCCAAAGAGAGATGGTTAATATTCAAGTACCACATCTTTCCAGCTCAAGATCAGTGCATTCCTATGAATAAAAAAATCAAGTACAGGAGGCAAGGGGCCTGCATGGGTGAGCAAGTTGCTTCTGGAAAATCTTAATGGAAGAAGGAAGTTTACCGTATGTGGAAAAAGGGAATGGCCACTTGGGAGGAATATAGGAATGTTGCCAGAGTATGTAGGGTTGCAACATGGAAGGCTAAGACCCTCTTGGGATTAACCATTTTAGGTAATCTTTTACAATGATCCTATCTATGCCATCAGGAATACTTTTTTGTGGTATCTGCCTGGAACTTTCATGCTGCACTTGAAGTCTGATTTCTTGTTTTGGCCTCTATGAGCAGAGGGGACAGATGTAGCAGCCTTTTGTGCTCAAAAATTCTTATGTTTTGAAATCAGCTAATTTTAATCAATCTGCTCATGACATACATCATTTTATAATCTTCCATAATAGATTATGAGATTATTTATTCCACTGTTTCTCTACATAAATTAGACTGAGACTCCCTTGCTGCTTGCTTTTTTCTCTCCTTTTGCTAGTCTTCAGGTGGCTTGCTGGAAAGGCCAGCAGAGACCTGAGGGACTCCTGCTCAATCTTCCATGCTAATCCTAGCTCTATAAAGTAAGGAAGGGTTGATAAGAAAACAGAAGGCATCACAACCCTCCTTCATTTCTGTCTCCTGAAGAGTCTAAATAACATTTCTGTTAAATTGCCTACGAAGTCTTTCTAATTTAGCTGACTTTACAAGAACGTGAAGTGACTAACAACTATGAGTCTTCAGGGAGAGCTTTGGGAGGTCACAATCAATTTCTATTTGCACAGTAGAAATATTCTTTTTGCTTCTTTGCTTAGTAATAAAACCAGTGCTTTTTGATAGTCACATTAGCAAAGGAATTTTAAAACTCTATGTGGGGGACAGTCAGCAGCAAAGTATGCTCTAAGACGCTGAACTTCAAGCATATGTGCTACCTTTATTATACACAAATGAGGAAATTTAATGTTTATGTGCAATTTTCTGGAATAAAAAGGTGATTTTAATCCTTCTAAAAAATTGCAGGGAGGGGAGCAGGGAACAAAAAAGGGTTTCAGAGGTATCCTAGTGGGAAATTAAATGTGATCAGGTTATTTTATCTTGATACATGTGATTATTTAAATAAAGAGTAATTTAAAGATAAAGATCTGATCTATCAAGCTGAAAATATCCTGTGCAGTTTCTTATTAATGGTAACTGTAGGAGCTTTAGCTTATTCAATGTGGGAACAGTAAATTGTTCAGAGGATTGCTTCCTCTTAGAAGTTGCTGACTGCTTTTACTAACATCCGAGGATGAGGTTTTTTCTTTTGGTTACTTTTATTTCTTAAGTAGTGCAAATTTCCAGCTTTATTTAATGTTCAGAAATCCTCAAGCATTACTAAAATGTCCCATAACAAAATCGATGTCTGTAGAGTTAGAACAAATGAGAACTACTTGTTCACCCAGTATTGCAGTCTGCCAGGGATGTGACTACAATAGGAAGTCTTTAAGTAAGTACTGAAACTGAACAAATTGTCTGCATCAAATTATCTGACAAAATTAGCATCTCAATGCCATGAAATGTGTTAGCACAGATAGTTTCCATGAATTTATTTAGGAGTGATCTGAAATCCAATTGAATCAATGCAGACATTTTAACTGATTTTTAGGGAATGTGACTCTTATTTGCCAGATAGCAGAATTTGAAGCTTGAAATGCTGCAATAGTCCAGGATACACATAATGTACATTATGTTGTTTTGATTCGAGATTAGGCATGTGTTCAGGTATCTTTGCTGCAAATAGCTGTGTGCATAACTAATGCTGGAGATTTTTTCCATGTCAAATCCCAAGTCTACTCTCCCCGTAAAGTAAATGAGGAGGGCAAAAAGCTGAAGCAAACTACTTAATATCATTAAATAAGTATGAGTAGCTACAGCAAAATGTGTGGAACATTTATAAATTAAATTGATTAGCAGCACAGCATAGTAAAAAAAAAAAAGCCTTTTCATTTTCTTTGAGCAGTGAGAATGTGCTCACTATGCATGGCAGTTCTAGCCCTTGTTTGCATTGATGCAATCACAAAATGACATTTTATTACAGTTGAACCACATTCATGGTGGAGTGTTTGCTCTTAGTGCTCTGGAAGTGCATAGTTTAGCTCATTTTGTGCAATACACTTTATTTCAGTATTAATTTGATCACTTAATATGATGTTGCTTCAAGCCTTGATAACTAGATTCTTTGTGACAGTCATCCCAACCCTAATTCTACTCTTAGTGCCTATTAGTAAATTCTCATTTGAAAGGTAGAAGTAATTTCGTATCAGGAGGGATTTCTCCTCAATGGTGGTTTAAGCTTGGCTGACATGACAGTTGAACCTCAGTGTGGAGATACACTCTCTTCTTTGGCCTTAGCGAAAGCAAAGTTAATACTGCCACATCATCTACACTAAGCTGGCATGTATTTCTTCTCCCATAACATTTCGTCTTCATGCCAAAATGCTATTACATGAATGGGATGTATATGTATAGTCTGGAAAAAGTTTCCTTGCAGATGAAAAATCTCAGTTTGGAAACATCTGTTAGGGATCATCATGAGTAAAACTAGCATTAAGAACCTGAAAGTTGCTTTTTAATGCCTTATTTTTGTGTGATTGATTTTTTAGAAACCACTGCAGCAACATTTGCTGCAAATAACAGTTCCAATACAACCGTAAGAGCCCGTTACCTTGTTTTCTGAAGGTGGATAACTCAAAATCACTAAGATGAGGGACTTATAATGTGTCTGTATCAAAACTGCTACGTTAAATGTTTAGCTCTTTCTCGATTTCCTGTTCTGCTTCCATGATGCAATAGGCTATGACTCTGAATTTCATGTTTGAGGTCTTCCTCAAATCAGCTGTCATTAAAACACTTGCTTCCTTCTGTGGTGGCTTTCAGCTTTTCACTGAGAGGCCACAGGTAGCCTAACATAATTCACTTGTTTCAGTGCAAAAAATAAAGATTCAGTAATGAATGAGAGAACCATAATTAATTCAGGTAGTTGATAATGTGATCTGAGTACTCTGTGAATACATAAATGCTAAAATACTTTATGCTTAAAGCAGCAGTTATTACTGTATCCCACGTTTTTTGCATTACATACAAATTAGCAGATCCCTGCTCCTACTAGATTTTTTTTCAAATTCCATTCATAAAAGTGAATTATTTAGAAATGAAGATTGAAGTAGGTTAGCAACAGAAAGATGTTGTAAGTATTGGCAAGATGTTATAAGTGAAATAAAGAAGATGAAAATAGAAAAACTGACATTAATGCAATGTCTTTGAACTTCATGCACAGGATAAAATACAATATAGTTTAGAATGTTGTATTATTAATATGAGTTTGTTGCCAGAAGTTTATCTAATCAAGTTAATCCTTTTACTAGCTACTGTTTGCTGTTTGTTTCCTGATCTCATTCAGGAGATAGCAGATTACTAGTCCCAGATCAGAGCTAAAATTAGCTCATCCATGTATACTTAGAATCATAGAATCATAGAATTGGGACCCATAAGGATCATCAAGTCCAACTCCCTGCTCCTTGAAGGACTACCTGAAACTAAACCACATGACTAAGAGCATCATTCAGAGGCTCCTTAAACTCTGACAGGCTTGGTAACTTCCCTGTGGAGCCTGTTGCAGTGATGAACCACCCTCTCAATGAATGACTTTTTCCTAAAGTCCAATCTCAACTTCCCCTGATGGAGCTTCATTCTGTTTCCTCATGTCCTGTCACTGGTCACCAGAGAGATCAGGACTTCCCCCTCTGGTGCCCCCCATTGAGGAAATTATAGACAGCGATGACGTCACCCCTCAGCCTTCCCTTCTCCAATCTGAACAAACCAAGTGACCTCAGCCACTCCTCATAAATCCTGCCTTTCATGAACTTGGTTGCCCTCCACTGGACACAGTCAGTTTGATGGCCTTATATCGAGACACCCAAAACTGCACACCGTACTTGAGGGCTGCACCAGTGCAGCATGGAGTGAGACAATCACCTTCCTTGACTGGATGCACCCCAGGACATAGCTGGCCCCTTTGGCTGCCAGGACACTCTGTTCAGCTTCTCCCCAACCCAAACCCCCAAATCTCTTTTTGTAGGGCTGCTCTCCAGCTTCTCATACCCCAGTTTATACTCATAACAAGGATTACCCTATCCAAGGTGGAGAATCTGGCACTTGCGCTTGTTAAATTTCATGTGGTTGGTGATTGCTCAGCTCTCTCTACTCCATCCAGATCTCTTTGTAAGGCCTCTCTATCCTCGAGGAAGTCCTTATCTCCTCCTGGTTTAGTATTGTCAGCAGACTTACTTGATGTACATTTGACTCTTGCATGCAGATCATTTATAAAAACAGTAAAACATTACTTCCCATTCACTATTTTACTCTCAGTACTAGAAATAGTGGTGGAAATGAGTTCGTGGTGGACAGCAACGTTGGACGCGAGGTAGCAACAGCTTTGCTCTTTCAGCAAAGAGGGCCAGCTGCATCCTGCATTGCGTTAGGGTTGTAGCCAGCAGGAGTCAAGGGATGTGATCCTTCCTCTCTCTTTGTGAGACCATGTCTGAGTGCTGTGTCCAATTGTGGGCTCCCCAGAAAAAAATGCATGTGGACATGTTAGAGTGTGGTAGAGGCCACTAAACTTGTCAGGGAGTTTTGCACATGACATGCAAGAGAGCTCTGTTTGTTCAACTGTAGGAGGGGGGGGTGGAGAGGAAAACCTTTTTCTGCCTTTCTGTACCTAAAAGGGTTGTCTGGAGAGGCTGTAGATTCTCCATCCTTGGAGATGCTCAAAACTAAGCTGTATGGAGCTTGAGCAGCCTGATGCAATTGGAGCTGTCTGGTGAATTTTGTTTTCCTGATTTGATATAGTTTGCAAAATGGAGCAAAGACTGTTAATCTTCAAAGAAAATGTCCTTGGTTTTGCAGGCATCTCTTCTACTTTAAATATAGGCAGAGATCCATTTTTGAACACTTTCTTAATCAGTGCAGAACAGCACTGCAACTGCTAGACTGTTATGACAGGAGGTTCCTGAATTCAGGAGCTGTCTGAAGAGTCCTCTGAAGTTACTCTTAATGCTTGGTGGTAGAGGATATATCAAGGGTGAAAGGTGACAAACTTAGTATATATTCTGTGGATGTGGAGCAGAATAGTTTCTAGGTAGACATCACATTGCAATTATGTTCTGGAGTTGTTTTTGCGGTAGCATCTTTGCAACTGAGTATCTCACAAATTTGTTTGGATGGCTGATTGTATCATGATTGTAGAAACTGATTTACAGCAACAGGCAGCTTTCAGAAAGTTCAGACAGCCATTGTGTCTCTGACTTTTTAGCATGCTAGCAGTTGAGTTAGTGGTTTATATCAGCTACATACTGTCAACCTGTTTGTTATCTGTGACTTGCTTCATTTCAAATTGAATATTTACTTGTTTATGCACAGTGCACCTATCAGTCATCTCTTTGGCAGGACTTGATTTGATAAATCTTTATGAATAGGCCTAGGTACCACTGGCAGCTGTGGTGGAGGAAGCACACTGAAAGATACAGAGGCAGGGTTTTGTCTTCAGGCTCTGGATATCTACTTCCCACAGTGAAGCACAAGGATTGTAATTGTCAGTTAATAATGAGGTTGTCCTGCTGCAACCATACCTGCAAAGGTGATAGGAAAATGGTGCGCAGAATAAGGAAGGGCAAAGTGTCCATGGTCTCATGTGTTATGGGTCCCCTTTAGATGATCCTGCTATGTACAGCAGAGGCAGTGGTTCATTGGGGCATGACTGAGTACAAACTGGGGTCTTCTGAACAATCGGAGAGACTACAAGCCTAGAGCCAGATCTGATAGAGGCCCCAGCCTCTGGGACAGGTTAGCCCTGATCGTCTCAGCAGAAATGGCCTCAGTCAGCCCTAAGCTAGTGGGCTCACAGTTCCACACTCAGTTTCCCCAGACAACTTCATGATTTTTATGGTGAACTATGGCCATGGACACAAGGTCACCATCCACAGAGAACTGCTACAGGGCAGCGCCTGAAGATTTGCAGACAGGGATTGCTGTGGGCATAGGATGTGTTACAGAAGCTTTCAGGTCTGTGACCTACCTGTAAAAGCTGGCCGTGAGTAGGGGCACCCAAACCCCTGGGAGCTTGAGAAAAGAGGTTGCAGAGGACAATTGCATGGAAAGAGGGTTTCAGGCTGGTCAGAGCAATCAGAGCTCAAGGCCTCGGACAAACCCTTGCACAGGGATACAATCAATTTTTTTAATTTTTTTTTTGAGGAGGAAAGAACACTGAGGGACTGTGGAAGACTTTGCAGTCACATTTCAATCAGTGTGTCATTCTGTTTGCTTCATAAAAGGACTTAAAGCAATGTAGTAAACTGAATGTTTAATTAATTTCCTGCTATCTTTCCCATTTTCTGTAGATGACCCATTTAAACACAATTATTTGTACAGATCTATTGTACACGGACACTCAGTTGAGGCATATTTTGGAAAAAAAAGTGCTTTTTAAAAATCTGAATTGTATTTTAGAAGGAATTGTCACTTGAAATAAATATTTAGTAGAATATTATTTATGAATAAATATTCCCCCTTGCAGATTGTACTGACAGACCAAATTTTCAGGATAAACTACTAAGCAGCCATTAGACTATGGCTTTTTCTCAAGAAGCTGCACTATGTTTGAAATATTGATCACGGTATTAATATGGAAAACACAGGCAAAAGTTTTTCTACTTTAGTGGAAATACAAATCCAGTATTATCCCTGCAATCTCAACCTCCCTGTTCCATTTTCAAAAGAAAATGTATATGCTACCTCTCCGAAATGCTTATTGCTATTGGGGCTCATACCTGTCAGTTGCTGTTTGTTTGTAGGGCAGGCCTTTTTTCTTTTTTTTAATGATTGTTACACATTCCATCACCTGAAGTAGTTTTCTCTTGAGCCTTCTATGTTTTAATAAACCAGCACTGTGAAGGAATCAGCTCAACTCTAGCTGAGCTGGATGTATTCACGTAATAATATTCGTGTAATTGTTCATTCATACATCTTATAGTGCTAGCTATGACATTGTATCTTACAATGATTGTGGGTACAGTTTGAAGAAGGCTATATGATGTAAGAGATTGTAAGTGTAGCTATTAGTCTTGCCTTCTAAGGTTAAGGAAAATAAATTCTGTATGCACCAAAGGTATGTCTGCATAGCAGAGGGAACAAGAAGTCTTCAGAAGTCTCCACCCTGCTAATAGCTCTGTACTGAGATATTGAAACTCAAACCTTCTGGCTTGAGAGGGTTTCAGATGATCTGGAAGAATTATCACCCTTTCTTCTTCCTTCCCTCTTCCAAGGAATTGTTCAGAGGCTGTTTTCCTTTTCTTCTCTCCTTGAAAGATGAGCTAGTGACTGTACATGGAAGCAAAGTATCAACTCACAGTCTGTTCTTCTGAAGAATCCTAGAGCACTCTTTCTGAAGTACTTCAGTATCAACACCTGCATTTCTTTCCAAAGCTAGAAGATACAGTCAGGTAATTCCACTGCTGAAGCATGGAAAATTAATCACCTGTTAAGGTTATCCAGCTATATCCAGCCAGATGACATAGGAGTTATTCATCAGTTTTTCACCAGTCCTTGGACACTGATGATGATTTGAGCTCTGCTGTTTCTTCCCTTTGGCATATGACAAAGGTGTTTGTGAGGATTTAAAGTGTTATAATTGGAACTAGTTCAGCTAAATACAGAGATCTACAATATAGTGAAGGTCAGATAATTTGATTTATTTTCTGAATGGCCATTCTTTAAAATTGTTAGAAATGGTTCTCATTTTTCTTTTAAAAACATTTTCTTAGCAGGAAGTGGAAACAAAAACTCGTTGTATCGAATTAGAAGGGTGGTTTCCTCCTTCATATTTGAAGGAAAGCAGAGATAGAGAAATACTACCTTTCTTAGTAAATCTGTGGTCTGCAGTATGACAAAATACAGCAGTTCTAGTACAATTCAGGTAAAAATAATTCCTGGATTCTTAATTTAGTTACTGTTTGGATCATTCAGTGTGTTTAAATATGATGTGCTGTATCAGTAGTCCCACTGACAATTAGATGCCGAAGAAACTTAGGCATCTAATACTTTACCAATCTATTATTTTACCATCTCAATATTGTATCAACCCATGTTTGGATTTGTACTCAGGAAAAGCAGTAGGACCCCAGAACAGTACTTTCTCAGTTTGTGATGCTTTCATGTTGTATGAGCCAAAAAAATTAAGATTGATTAATTGACTAGGAAATCTCCAAAGAGAACTCAAAGAAGAAAGAAGATAACATTAATGATCCAATAGGTTATTCTACAATTTGTGAGCCAGAGAGCTGAACACAATACTCTACTACAGTGTTAGATGGACTGTATAGCTTTTTCTGAATAAGGTTCAGCTCATTCATGTAATCACTAACTACCCACAGTTATGTCTTGGGCAAATTTACTGCTTTGCACATTATCTATATGATTTGGAATGGGTACCTATTTGTCAGCTTTGAATGACCTGTATTTCACTGGTAAGAAAGTTTACGTAATCATCTGCGTATTCCAGTCCAGACATACTGTCTTCTTGTGAATGAATACACAGTTTGCACAGATAATTTATTCAAGGTTTTCTAAATATTTTTTTGTTTTATGAACCTTCATGGTAAAAGATGATAGATGTAAGTTACTGTCTCCATGGCCATGCAGAATGAAGATCTAAATATACCATTTATAAAGTATGAATAAACCATTTATAAAAGTATGAATCTCTAGGTAAGAAAATGAAGAAATTCTGAGATACCTACCTTAGAATTTTTTTTAAATGTGAAAATTAGATGCACTTACAAAACTTTGATTAAATTAAAATTGTTATCAGAATGTAAGAGCAATAATGAGAATCTGCCTGTTCTTAATCTCTGTCACAGTCACACAATGATACATGTAACTGAGATGAATAAAACAACATGCCCTGTTTTCCATACCCAGTATCTGTGCACAAGCAAACACATAAAAACCAATCTAAGCAAACTGAGCTTAAGCTAAATTCTAACTTTGTCCTCATCTTGTAATTGCTGCAAGCAATTAACTGTTGAAGGAAGAAGAATTAAGAGAAAACATGGTCACTGTCTTCAGAGTGACTGTTGGGAAATGGTTACATTAGCCCAATAAACATGGATTAACAACCTAATATTGAATATTTGCCTCTTTGTTTTTCCTCCAGGTCCCAGAAGACTTCACTAAGTTACATATACATGTCAGCATGGAGATGTATTGCATCAGAAAACATGCATTGTTTTAAGTTGCAACCTTGGCAGGTTTTGGCTTAAGTGGTAGCATGTCAGTCCAGGAGTTTCCTGGAGTGTGCGGAAGGTAACTTCCTGACACAGCTGGTGAGTTAGCCAACTAGGGAGGGTGCCCCACTGGAACTGTTGTTTGCGAACAGACAAGGACTTGTGTGTATTGGAAACCATTTTGGCTGTAGCAGTCGTGAAATGACAGAATTTTTGATTCTCAGAAAAGTAAGGAGGAGGGTCAGCAGAGCTGCTACCTTGGACTTCTGAAGGGCAGACTTTGGCCTGGAGACTGGCTGACAGAGTCCCTTGGGAAGCACTCCTGAAGGGCAAAGGAGTCCAGAAAGGCTGGATATTCTTCATGAAGGAAATCTAAANGTGTAGAAGCAGGCCATCCCCATGTGCCAAAAGATAAGCTGGTGGTGAAGAAAACAGGCCTGGCTGAACAGAGAGCTTTGGCTAGGACTCAGGAAAAAAAAGAGAGTTTATAACCTTTGTAAGTAGGGGGAGGCAATTTGGGTGGTCGACAAGGATGTCAGGAGGCTATGCAGGGAGAAAATTAGAAGGGCCAAAGTGCAACAAGAACTTAGCCTGACTGCTGCCAAAAAAGACAATTTAAAATGTTTC
>VZZY01008820.1:0-16681 GCA_013400335.1 Eurystomus gularis | reverse complement strand
AGGTCCCTTCCAACCCCTCACTTTCTATGATTCTATGAAAAAAAAAAAAAAGACTGCAAAAGAACTCAAGAGGTCATCTAATCCATATTTGGATGCATGGCAGACTCATGGCTGATCAGCTACTGTTATCGGTTGTTTTATGCATGGAAAATAAAAAGAGTGTGTTATGCCCACGAAGCCTACTGGCTGGCTGTGGCAGAAGTGGAAGCTTAACCCAAATCTCACAAGTCCTGGTTAATAGAGTCCACAAAAATATTTTATGTTAACTGAACTTGAAAGCCTCTATGGAAAACAATCATAAATCTGCAATCTGTATCTGCTGTGAAACAACGAGTTAAAATAAAGAAAATCTAGCTGTCAGTTACAATGTTTTATTTGCTCTTCTGCACTCAGGCATCCCTTAAAAAAAGCACAAAAAGTCCACAAATAGCTTTATGTATTAAAACATCTCCACCTCATTTATCATACTGCATTAGATATTCATTTTTCCTTCACTCTCAGTAAAAAACACTGTTCCTTGCCATATACAGTATGTGAAAGTCACACTATACAAAAATTTGTGGAAGATAAAATACTAAACCCAAAAGCACTCTGTATCTGACAATGACTTTTCACACACTGCAGCGCATCTTTTCCCCTGTATTCTGTCTTTCCCATGAAGCCATACACATGCTTAATATCAGATAAGCTCATCCTTTTAGTCAGTTATTGTAGATGCCAAGCTTTCTGTTTTGATGTAGGCCAAAAAAAAATAGTTCCAGTTCCTTTCCTATCACCGTGTTATCACTCCTTCTCTGGGCTGAAGTGTCATCACCCGCTTTCACAGGTTGCTGTTTCTACCTTCTGTGTCAAGGAAGTTTCACACATTGATGCAACATAGGCAAGATTAATACGGCTTTCCTCTTTACTATAAATCTTCTGATTTGTAGCTGAATGGACTGTTCTCGAGTATTGCTATCTAACTGCAGGGACAATGCTGTTTGTCATTCCCCCCTGGAAGCAGCCATCCAGATCTAGATATTACAGCACTTCGAATTTAGAAACCATGAATATAAATGTGTTCCTACCAAGAGTGTGTAGGAATTAAAAGAATGCTTATTTTGCATCTAAAATACTTTTTACATTTACATGCCATCTACAATGTCTAGATAAAAAAAAATCCCCACCAAAATAGACAGCTAAGACTGGAGATCTCTTCTGAATCAGAAAGGTAAAAGTTCAAAATTAAGGAAATGCAGATCACATAAAATAAAAATATAAGTAATTAGACTTAGTCAGAAAAATAATGGAGCATTTCTCCCCTGGAAAATGTTCTTGTTTTTTAAGCCAACACATCTTGGGGGAACTCCCTGACAAAGTTTAATTCATAGAATCATAGAATAATTATGGTTGGAAAGGACCTCCAAGATCATCAGGTCCAACCTTCATCCTAACCTCTCTAACTTTAAAATACTTCAATGTATTTTAATAAGGCAGAAAAAATCATGTGGTCGGTTCACCACATCTTGAAAATGCTTTTACATCAAGTAAGATAAAATCTATACACTGAAACTGGAACAAACAAGCCAATGTGATAGCTTCATTCACATTAAATTTCAGTTTCACCTATTTTCTCTCCAACTTGGAAATGAGAGGACATTTCATAGCTGTTGAGAGAAGAAGGTTCTAGTTTTTCTTTTTTACTTACTTTTACCAGGTAAATAGTTCCTTCTATTAGGCATCCTCTTCTCCAGGCACAAGCTCCTACAGTTAGCAAAGCTGAATATTAGAAGACACAGTACAGTGAAACACGGTTGAAATTAATGAAGTAATGTCCTTTGTTGGCACAGCACATGAGGAGCGTGAAGAGCATTAAATCTCTTTCCCATGCTACAGAACTGAGTTATTCTACAGTGTTTGGCACAGACCGGTATCAACCTAATGACTAAACAGGGCCAAGCCTGTTGTCATCAGCTGACGTGTTGATGCTGTACACATATCTGCTCGAACCAACAAGCTACGCTGCAATGATGCTTTAAGATGTAAATTTATATGCCTTTTCCTTAAAGACAGGAGACCCACAAGGCTTGTAAATGTCCTAACCAGATTTTGTTAGAGCATACCCAGAGTACTGAAATTCCTAAAATGGAGGAGGAAGCCCAGATCCACTGGGCAACAGAATGAAAATACAAAAGGGATGTGAGGCAGGCTTCCCTCTTGCCCCGTCCTTGCAGGGGAACTGCTTTTCTCCAGGCTCAGTCTCAAACCAGCAAGCTCACTGGGTTGCAACAAATTATGTCATCTCTTTTCAGCTCCTAAGAAAAGTCTTTTTTCTTCTATTCCTTCTGTGCCTGCTTCTTGCTGTCCTCAGCAATCTCTGCCTCTCCTTGGCTGAGCATGGCAAGTTCCTCTGAAAGTCCGGATGCTCTCTCTCCCTTCTAGAGGACTCCATCTGGACCAGGGTCTAGTGGTGAGGCCAGGATGAGAGGCAGACCTCCTCCTTGCTTCCCAGCCAGGTCCTTTCCTCACGAGACGTCCTTAAGCTCTACCAGAGGTTCTCAAGCATCAGTCAAGGAGGTGTTACCTCTCCAATAGGACAAGACAAATAAAAGCCTTAGGCTATAGCCTAGAAATCCCTCCTCACTTTAGACCAATGGAAACACTCTAAACCAAAAGAAACAAACACCTTTAAATGGGTGAAAGAAGGACCCATTTAAAGAATGAAAGGAAGGATCAAAATGGATGAATGACTACCTAGGGATGGAGGAACTTAGGAGCTAAGGAGGTCGTTGCTCATTATTGATGGGTACCCCCAAAACACTAAGAAAAGACTTAATCTTAGTATTAGCCCTCTGAGAAGGCTTACAGTGATACTGCTGATGACTACAGTTTAGTAAGCTCAGAGGGAGAGATGGTAATTGGTATTTTTTAGCAGACTCTTAATCTGTGTTTCTGGGGAATGACACAGACAAAGTGCTTCGTCGCACAGGTGAGGCTCCCTTTCTTGGGAGAAAGGCTAGGGAAATTGAAATATAATAATTTGGCTATCTGGGAGAATAAAAGAGCAATAGTTTACACAGAGAAGGTGTAAAACTGAGTACAGGTTTTGGAAGCTTTTCCCTCTTCCTGAGGGAAGAACCTGCCACCTTCTCCCCACCTCAGGGAGCAACTAAAGGACCAGGTGTAGGAGTCAAACAGACTTTTTGATCTAGAGAGGCTGACAGATCAGAAATGTGAAGTTTAACAAGAGTTCAGAGGACAGATAAAATTTTTGCTGAGCATGAAGAGCAAGACACAAAGAAAAAGATGGAGAGTTGCATTTGGTGCCTGATGGAAGGAGAGAAGTGCTGCAACAGGACAACAGAGTTGCTTATTGAATAATAGAATGTTCTAGGCTGGAAGGGACCTCTAGAGGTCATCTGGTCCAACCTCCCTACACAAGTAGGGACATCTCTACCTAGGTCAGGTTGCTCAGAGCCCCATCAAGCCAGACCTTGAATGACTCCAGGGATGGAGCCTCCACCACCTCTCTGGGCAGCCCATTCCAGTGATCTACCACCCTCATATTTAGGAACTTTTTCCTAATATCTAACCTAAATCTCTCCTTTCCTAGCTTAAAGCAATTACTCCTTGTCCTATCACTACAAACCCTTTCAAATAGACCTTCCCCTACCTTCCTGTAGGGCCCCTTCAGGTACTGGAAGGTCACTCTAAGGTCTCCCCGGAGCTGATCCAAAAGCGATGTTTAAAGGAATAATGCTGTGCCATTATTGAAGAGGATGTCTCCTGTGCTTCTACTGGAGGGGAGATGTGTGATGGATAGTATATGCTGTAGCTCCTTATTTGTGAGCTTTCTCTGAGGTCCTTGAAATCTAAGCAATGTATTTTTTTTTCATCAAACCCCCACTACAATTTGAGTCATTCAGATATTTAGGGGGTCTTATTCTCTAAAGATTCAGTTACTTTGTCACTGTATATAAGTACAATATCATCTGTTTGCCTCCTTTTCAACTGATGTCCATAGTGATACAGTCCCTTCACAAAAAAAAGCAAGATTTGCTTGGAGAGCTTGATCATGCAAGGTGGTAGCTCCATCTAAAGAAAGACCTACAAACGAGATAAATCTGAGGCACACAACTAATGTTATTGATTTCAGTGAGATTATTTGCAGGCAGGCATTAGAACAGAGCATCTGTGCCGGCAGAAAAAGGTGCATAAATCACAATTTGCTGTGTATGCATGCTATTGAATGTGTACCCTTGCTGCTTGAAGATTGCACGACCTAACTAGAACCAGCCGTGGTTACAATACAGGGATCTTGTGCCCTGCCATAGGACAAAGGGCAATGGATGCAAGCGAGAGGACAGGAAGTTGCACCTCAACATGAGGAGGAACTTCTTTCCTGGGAGGGTGACAGAGCACTGGAACAGGCTCCCCAGAGAGGTGGTGGAGTCTCCTTCTCTGGAGACTTTCAAGACCCGTCTGGATGCGTTCCTGTGTAACCTGCCCTAGATTCTATGGTCCTGCTTGGCAGGGGGGTTGGACTCGATGATCTCCAGAGGTCCCTTCCAACCCCTCACATTCTATGAGTCTACGATTCTATGATCTGCCTTACTGCCTTTGCTGGTAGGGAAAACTCTTTTTTGGTCACCCTGATAAAGGCTACTATTTTAAGTACAAAACAACTTAATTCTGTTCCTTGTGTCACAAGTTGGATATTTATCTGGGAACAGTATGTCTGGAGATAAGCAAATGGAGAATCATTACAGGTTCATTTCACCATTTACCATTGCTGCATCTGAAAAAGAAATGGGCATAGGTTAATTTCCTTCCGCTTAGAGAAGCAGCAGAAAGGCTGCCTAGAGCAAAATTAAGAAACAATTTTCTCTTCTCACTGTTCCCATTTTATCTCATCTTTCCATTTCATCCTGAAGTTGCTGCCAATACTGTTAGTTGTGGAATTAATGTCTTACCAAATAGCGAGAAAAGACTTCTAAACAGTAAGATCTATTAAATTATGCAGCAGTTTCCACCAGGGAAAGGATGGGAGCCTTATTGCTTAAGTAGTTTGAAAAAAAAGGCATGGATAGTCCAACAAAGGGAAGTACAAAGTCCTGCACCTGGGGAGGAACCACTCCGGGCACCAGCATATTCTGGGGTCCACCCAGCTGGGAAGCAGCTTGGCAAAAAAAGAATCTGGGGGTCCTGGTGGACATCAAGTTGAACATGAGCCAGCAATGGGCCCTTGTCACAAAGAAGGTAAATTGCATCCTGGGCTGCATTAGGCAAAGTATTGCCAGCAGGTAGAGGGAGGTGATCCTCCCTCTACTCAGCACTGGTGAGGCCATACCTGGACTACTATGTCCAGTTCTGGGCTCCCCAGTACAAGGGAGACACGGACATACCAGAGAGAGTACAACTAAGGGCCACAAAGATGATGAAGCAACTGGAGCATCTCTCCTATGAGGAAAGGCTGAGAGAGCTGGGACTGTTCAGCCTGGAGAAGTCTCAGGGAGACCTTATCAATGGCTATAAATACCTGAAGGCAGGGGGCAAAGAAGATGGATCCAGGCTTTTTTCAGTGGAGCCCAGCCCCAGGACCAGAGGCAGTGGGCAAAAACTAAACACAGGATGTCTCTCTGAACATCAAGAAAATACTTTTTTGCTGTTAGGGTGACCAAGCACTGCCACAGATTGCCCAGGAAAGTGGTGGAACATCCATCCTTGGAGATATTCCAAAGCTGTCTGGACATGGTCCTGGACAACCAGCTCTAGATGGCCCTGCTTGAGCAAGAGTTGGACTAGACAAGCTCCAGAGTCCCCTTCCAACCTCAACCCTTCTGTGATTCCATGAAAGCAAGCACTCAAAACCACATAATAAAATCAAGCCTATATTAATGTGCAAAAAAAATAGAATGATAAGGAACCAAAACTGACCTTTCATCATATCTAATAACTGTAATTAGAGTTCTTATTTATACATAGCATCTTTTTAATGTCAGTTACCTGCAATACATGAATGGGCTTAGGTGCCTTTACTGATTTCAGTGAAGAAATACAGAAGAATGCTTGTTACTGGCAGTTTCTCTAAATAGTATCAACAAATAGCAGGTAACTAAATGCAAGCACATTTCATAGACCTAATCCGTGATGCTACAAGTTCCAAAAATAACGGGGGATCAGCTTAGTTAAGTTTTCTTAACTAAGAAAAAAATGCCATTATTTGCTTGACCACCTTGTCTATTCTTCTCATCACCGAGTAGGCTGTGAATTTCTAAAACAGAGTGAAAAGACAGAGCTAAAAACATTCAGTGAATTAATTATGAGTATCTATCACTGTATATTGAAACATCTTCCATGCAGCATTAGTAACAGCAAAAGTGTCATGACCTCTATGGAACTTTTCTCTATTCTCGCTTGAGACAAAAATATCCTAGTTGACTTGTTACTTTGATGATTTTTTTCAAGGTTTAGGATTAGTATTTGGAAGTCTGATGGCTCTTGCAAAAGCTGGCACATAGATGGACAATGCAGAGATTAAAAGTGACATTTTAGCTATGGTAGAAGGTCTTCTTAAAAAAGGGCAAGATTTGGAAGCACTTCCAAAATAAGGCCAGCCTTGGCAACTGTCTAATCTTCCCAAGAAATTTGACCCCCTCTGACTAAATCAATTTAGTAAGTTTTTTCTATTTAAAATATGCATTGTTCTGAGTAGACTCACCAGTCACATGGAAAGCTCCTTCTCCCAGATGGGAAGGATCATAGAATCATAGAATCATAGAATCATAGAATCATAGAATGTGAGGGGTTGGAAGGGACCTCTGGAGATCGACTCCAACCCCCCTGCCAAGCACAACCATAGAATCTAGGGCGGGTTACACAGGAACACATCCAGACGGGTCTTGAAAGTCTCCAGAGAAGGAGACTCCACAAGCTCTCTGGGGAGCCCCTTCCAGTGCTCTGGAACCCTCACAGGAAAGAAGTTCCTCCTCATGGTGAGGTGGAACTTCCTGTGCTCTCGCTTGCATCCATTGCCCCTTGGCCTATCGCAGGGCCCAAGTGAGAAGAGGTTGCCCCTTTCTTCTTGACACCCAGCCCTCATCTATTGATACACATTAATTAGATCCCCTCTCAATCTTCTCTTCTCCAGAATAAACAGCCCCAGGGCTCTCAACCTTTCCTCAGAAGGCAGGTGTTCCAGTCCCCTCATCATCCTCGTAGCCCTCCCCTGGACTCTCTCCAGTAGATCTCTGTCCCTCTTGAACTGGGGAGCCCAGAACTGAACACAGGACTCCAGGTTAGGTCTCAGATACACTATCCAAACCGCTTCCTGTTGTGCGACCACAACATTATGAATAAGGATCGTACCTTGCAAAAGTTCTTTGCTATTTGATTTAAATATTCTTTTATTTCACACCACTTACTATCTGAGCATTCTTTTGTTAGAGTCCTGGAAGAAAGGTTCAACCACAATCAAAGTGAACTTGCCAAGGATTCCTGCTCTGACTATTGACTGAAAATGCTTCTGCTGTCCTTGCCAAAGCTCTGTTTGACACCTTCTCTCTGGCAAAACAAACTATGTCTGACAGCAAACAACACTGGGTCTACAGGCCCAATTTTATATTCCCTTTTTTTTTAAGTGTGCTGTCTTATTATTATGTCTGAATACAAATCTCCCAGTTGATTTAAAAATGCATATAACTCTGGGAAATCTGTCCCAGCATTAATGAGAAATGGCACCATCCATTTATCAGGAGCTCCTTCAGCTTCGCTGTTGACATAGGCACCTTCGTGAGTGCAAGAGAAAATGAGGAAGGAAGGGAGACTATTTTCTGATGCTTTGTCTTCTCTGCATCAATTCTCTCAAGTTATTACCCACAAGTATTTCTCTTTTCGTTAGTGCATCTATCAAGTGAGAAATTCATGCTGCAAAGCCACCACCAACTAAAACAGGCCTGGTTTGATTAACAAGAGAATTATGGGTTTGATCCCAGATGCCGTAGCTCATGCACATTACTGGCTCAAGTGTCAGCAGCATTTGACCTCAAAGCTGTATCCAGCAAGCCATCTGGATCAGGCTCACAGCCCATTTAACATGAGCTAGAGACATCTATCAGGACAATAAAGCTTTCAAACTAGCAGCCATCTCCGAGTATGAAGCTTGTTATGGAACCAGCATCAGCACTGGAAGATGCCAGCACATGCTAGCTACATTCCTCACATATCATCTGGAAGGATCTCTCCTTGGGCTGAAAGGCATGTCAGACAGCACAAATGAGAGAGGAAAGCAGGTAACCATGATCAATGAACAGAAATATGTCTGTGTCTGATAAGGTTTATTCTCTTTTCAAAATGGGGTCTGCCAGCACGGATCAGTCAGGAGATGAGCCAGATGGCAGGACGTCACTGCTCAGGAATAAAAGCCCCTACAGCACACCCTTGGTTCCACCTTCATGGATACCTGACATGTGCATTACCGACCAGTAAAAATTTGATCTGGGTCAAAGAAGAGTACATGACAGTATTTCTGCCATGTGAGAAAAAAATGATATGGTACTTTATATCAGCTCCTTGCCACTTGGAAAATATAATCAATACCCAGTCCATTGTAAGAGGAGAATGACATGAGACTGTTTCTGCCCTAGAAGAGAGTCCACTGGCACAAAGCCATCCCTTCAAAAGGAAAAAGCATTACAATCGAATTGGCAGGTTGAGCTTGCATCGTTTGTGTGTTTACATCATGTGTCTGTGGTGTTTCAAAAGACTGAACAGATCCAGTCTTTTAAAGTGAAGCTCTACACCCAGCTTCGGTACCATGTAACTTCAGCACTCCAGGTTCATCTAGCTACAAGTTTCCATTCCATATATGCCTTTAGGCTGCATATAGGATTTATCTAATCTAACTTTAGATGTCAATAAAGTAGGGATCTACATCTAAGTTTGCTATCAGAGCCTTCCATGATAGCAAAAAAAAAAAAAGGAACATGTGGAGCATGTCTTACCTGGTTTGCTTTAGAAGCCCTTTTCATAGAATCATAGAATCATAGAATCATAGGGGTTGGAAGGGATCTCTGGAGATCATTAAGTCCCAACCCCCCTGCCAGAGCAGGATCACCTAGAGCAGGTCGCATAGGAACATGTCCAGACAGGCTTTGAAAGTCTCCAGAGAAGGAGCCTCCACTACCTCTCCGGGCAGCCTGTTCCAGTGCTCTGCCACGCTCAAAGTGAAGATGTTCCTCCTCATGTTTAAGTGGAACTTCCTATATTGAAGCTTGTGCCCATTACCTCTTGTCCTGTTACTGGACTCCACCAAAAAAAGACTGGCCCCATCTTCCCGACAGCCACCCCTCAAGTATTTGTACACATTAATAAGATCTCCTCTCAGTCTTCTCTTCTCCAGACTAAAAAGTTCCAAGTCCCTCAGCCTCTCCTCACAGGGAAGATGTTCCATTCCTCTAACGACTTTTGTAGCCCTTCTCTGGACTCTCTCCAGTAGCTCCCTGTCCCTCTCGAACCGGGGAGCCCAGAACTGCACACAATATTCTAGATGTGGCCTCACTAGGGCAGAGTAGAGGGGGAGGAGAACCTCCCTCGACCAGCTTGCCACACTTCTCTTGACACACCCCAGGATGCCATTGGCCACAAGGGCACACTGCTTGCTCATGATCAGCCTGTTGTCCACCAGGACTCCCAGGTCTCTTTCCTCCAGCAGGTCAGCCCCTAACCTGTACTGCTGGTGGGGGATATTCCTCCCTAGGTGCATGACCCTACACTTGCCCTTGTTAAACTTCATAGGGTTCCTCCCTGCCCAGCTCTCCAGCCTGTCCAGATCTCGCTGGATGGCAGCACAGCCTTCTGGTGTGTCAGCCACTCCTCCCAGTTTGGTGTCATCAGCAAACTTGCTTTCATCACCAAATAAACTTTCATAACATGATGACTCTAACCCTAGAAGCCACCATATCTTTACATTGACCTGAAAGAGAATGTACATGACCAGCTGAAATGCAGTCACCTGATATACATGATATGTATAATAGGGAATGGCTTCAAGAGGGAATAGCTTCAAGCTGCAACAGGGTAGGTTTAGACTGGACATTAGGAGAAAATGTTTCATGGAAAGAGTAGTCAGGTACTGGCATAGGCTATCCAGGGAGGTGGTTGAGTCACCATCCCTGGAGGTGTTTCTGGGTGGCTTAGATGTGGTGTTGGGGGCTATGGTTTAGGGGAGAACTTGTAGAGTAGGGTTGATGGTTAGACTCAATGATCCCAAGGGTCTTTTCCAACCTGAAGGATTCTATGATTCCATGTTTGTAGTCAACCAAATCCCACAAATGAAAATTAGAGTGAACCTACCAGTCCCTTTAGTGTGTCTCTGTATACTGTCAAGTGGCTGCCACTTTTCCGTGGTTGTTGAATGTGGCCATATTTTGTCCTTTAAATGAAAGTCAACCCTTCTTCCCAGAAGCTCGTAATTCACCTTAAAGGATTACCAGAAATATTTTATCACCTGCTCTGGTATTAAAACATTTCCTGAAAAAAAATCTGCTAGACAGGAAGAAATGTGAAGGGGAGATCATTCAGGGAACTCTATCAGAAGAGTAAGTGGACTGTGAAATACTCAGCTAGATGGTAATTATCAAGTTAATAGAGTATGTATTCTGTTCTGATTGGTGTTGGAGATTCATTTAAACAATTAGAAAGATTCCAATTTGTCAGTACAGCAATCCTAAAATTGCATTTTAAAAATATCACACCAGGGCATTGGGAATTATAATTACTAAAGAACACGCTGTGCACCTAATTTTTTCATGGTTCCTTGATTTTTGCTAAGGAATAACTGGAAGCACAAATAATATTTGAGTTGAGATTTTTTTTTTTCTTAAGGGACTAGTGATCTGTGGTTCCTTAGTTCCCCTATGCCTGACTGAAAACACTTCCAAGGCGGCCAGTGCTCAGGGCATTGGCTGTTCAGTTATTTAGAATCATATCATAGAATGTTTCAGGCTGGAAGGGACCTCTAGAGGTCATCTAGTCCAACTTCCCTACACAAGTAGGGACATTTCTACCTAGGTCAGGTTGCTCAGAGCCTCATCAAGCCTGACCTTGAATGACTCCAGGGATGGGGCCTCCACCACCTCTCTGGGCAGCCCGTTCCAGTGCTCTATGACCCTCATGCTAAAGAGCTTTTTTCTAATATCCAACCTAAATCTATCTTTTCCTAGCTTAAAACCATTACTCCTTGTCCTATCACTACAAACCCTTGTGAACAGACCTTCCCCTGCCTTCCTGTAGGCCCCTTCAGGTACTGGAAGGTCAGTATAAGGTCCCCTCGAAGCCTTCTCTTCTCCAGGCTGAACAGCCCCAAGTCCCTCAGCCTGTCTTCATAGGAGAGATGCTCCATTCCCAAATATCCAGGCATTTAGAATTACTCAGGTGGCTTTTCTAAATGCTCGGCCATCACCAGAAGAAACACTTCAAGAATCGTTGCCCGCTTACTCGCTTGCATTTTCTACAAGAGACAGACAGACCGTGGACCTGCCTCTAAAGATGGATGGAGACAGATGGAAGCTCTCTCGGCCCGTGTGCTGAGTTGGACACACGCAAGCTAAATGCTGCATAGCTGGATTAGCACGGCAGTGTCAATACAGCAGCACGACTTCTGGAGCAGAACTGATGAGGCGCAGCACTGTGCAAACACAGCCAAACGGTTTCTGGATGGTGTTTGGTGTAGCCTAGTAAATATGATAATTTAATTTTTTTTTTCTTACTTTTTTTTTGCCATTCCTAGTAAAAGGCCACGTTTTTTATTGACCTGACAGCTAAGGGTGTCAGGATCTGTTTGGGCTCGTCCTGGCCCAAGCTGATAATTAGCTTGTTTTATTTAACCGGGGTAGGAGATGTCCAGCAGTCAGGTTTGCTTTGGGTTAGCTCTAGTTTATAGTGAAAGCAAGTGGATTTTCTGTGTAGAATAAATTACCTGTGATCCTAGAATAAAATACAGCTTGCAAGAATGCGAACACAGGATGGTACTGGAGGTCTCAGACTGTAAACTCAAATCCCAGTGGTCAGTCGGCGGTCACTGCAGGCGTGCAACTGCCTAAACCAGTTTAGGTGTAACAGAGACCACAAAATGGAATAACAGAGAACTAAGGAAAATAAAGCCTATCTAATGCAGGCTGTATTAAGAAAATAGGCAAACACAAACCCCAACTGACCCCAAAACAGAGGAGGAAGGAACCTTCAGCCATCAAACTCTGAGGACTCTGGTGGCCGTTGATGCCTCCTCCAGCCACTCTGCTATCAGCCCCAGGATCCAGAGGGACACTGGAATAACAGCACCTTCCAGGGCCATCACCAGAGAAAAGGGAGGAATACTTTATATTTGCAGTTAATAGGATTTGGGGGCTTAACGCTGTACTTCTTTGTAGCTGCCCTGGGAAAAAAGATGCTGGCTTCTCACCCCAAAATATATTGACCTCCAGATTAATTTCACTTCATTTTAGATATTTACAGTGTAAACACCTACCTTTGATTTAGTCATCCTGGGCTCCCATTATAACCACTGGAGTGAAATAGTTCCTTTTAGTGAAAGAATTATCAGATCTGTTTTAGATATCTGCTTTAGGCTGCCAGGAATCGCACCCTAGAACAGCTCATTTCCCTCCGCTGACTATAAAAAGGCTCGAGACGACTAATTTAGAGAGAGACAGTTACAAGGACTGCGAGAACACAATTCCTACCTTCTGTGTTCATGTAGTATCCCTGTTTTCTTTCTTTACAGATTATTTCAATGAGTAATTACCCACTGGATTGAAACCCCTCAGAAAGCATGGCCTCAGGATTTAATTTTAAACCAACCCTGTCTGAAGGATGGATCACTCATTTGGAAGGAATTTGGATCCCACCCAATAATAATACCAAAAAAACGCATAAACAATGGCCGTAATTTCAGAGGTATCGCTGGTTTTGGAAGAAATAGATGGGAACTACAGAAAACAAGCACTTTTCCAGGAGGTAATTCAGCACCTTCCTGAATTAGGGTTGTAGAAATTAGGATAACAAGTGAAAAAGCAAAGGCACAGCACCAAGAGCAGAGGGAGAGCTCTGGCAGCGAGTCTCACAGGAAGCCAGGAGGATTTGACACGTTTCATCCCCGTTTTACACTAACCAGCACGTTATATATAGGACAGTACTGCTCCGAGCTCAGGGCTTCCCAGCACTGGAGGAGACAACTGGGCTCTATGGACATTTATAGCTCCGTAAATGACCACAACACTAACAATTTGCTAACTTCTGACAAAGGCCGGCTTCTTGGGAATTGCCGACAGCTCTACTTCTATGGGAAAGAAACCTCTCTGGAGGCTTTGCTCCACTGCTTTCTGAGCATGTGAAAGTGCTGCTGAAATTCCTAATTGCAAATTAGGCTTTTGACAGGAGAAGGCAGAGCAGGCAGACTGAAATAGCCTTAAAGTGTTTTTTCTCTTCCTGATGGCAGAAGAGTTCCTAATCCAGACAATGAACTAATTGGAACAACCAGCATTAAGGCAGCACTGTGCAATGTCGTGTCTGTTGAAGATGATCCTAGGTCTTTTCCAACCTCAATGATTCTGTGATTCTGTCTGGCAGCTGGTGGCCAGACACTAGAACATGCTTAGCCAATTTGCACAGTCCCCGCCGCTGGCCAAGATGCACATTAAGAACAATCAAGACGTGATCTGGGACATTTTGTGGTCCTCATCCAGCAGCTTTACCAGGCGGGCCAGAAAAGTGAGATGCTCAGTGGATGGGTTAGCTGGGGCTGTAATAAACCTGAACCTCCTGGAAGTCAGTCTTTGCATGTCTTATTGGCCACACAACTCCAGTTTTAGCTGAGCTGTCTTTTCGCGGCTTTATAATAATTCAAGGAGATTTTAGAGGCATTTTATGATTACTGATAAAATGCTTCCAAAAAAAAAAAAAAGGTAGGCTGCCGACCTTTCAGAGTATTTTTTTTCTGACACTGTGATAGGCACACAGAATAATTATTCTTTGTACTCATACAGTACCGTCCTTCAGCTTTCATAACAAGTTCCAAAAATTCAATAAATAGGCTTAATTTTCAAACTCAGCTTCAGTGACTCAGCAGTCCTAAAAAAATTAGTCATTTGTCTGTTTTCCCTGCCTACAGCTTTAGGTGCATAACTCTAGTCATTCATATCTGAGAACGTAAGCTGTGGGGACTTGAGGGAGAGCTGGAATCTCATGACACTTAGTCGGGTATCTTCCCCAGAAGACTGTGTTTCCTCTTAAGCCTCAACGATGGGAGGGAAACTTTTTTTTTCTATTATAGCAGGGGAATGCTGGCTTGCTAACACCCTGCCAGCACAGAGCACACGATGCAGAGTGCAGGGATCTCAGAGCAGCATTTTCTTTCCCCGATTGCCCGTGGCGTGGGAAGATGGGCTGCCTTGGATTTCTACCTGTCCTCAAGGAAAGAGCACAGCATGGCCATGGCATTGTTAACATCGGACTGCCTATTCTCTGAGCACGTTAGTTTAGTTTCAGTTCCAAGATTAATGACCTTATTTTTAATGCATGGACTCGTGATTCATTCTGAATGGTTTTGCTGCCTAGATATCCCCATGCTTACTTAGCCAGTGTGACCCCTCTATCCAGACACTTCAGAGCTATTAATGAATTATGTGTTCTGACAGCTATAAGGAAGCAATAGTCAAATACATGCCCTTTGCAGGAAGAAAAGCAACTGGAACGCTGAAATCCTAATTCTCCTGATTCTCAATGCCTTAAACCTGAAACACTTCACATTTCCCGTTAAATCAAAACCATTCTACCTGCTTTTAGTTGTGTACGTTACAGTAAGGTGACTCATGCCCTAGAAATGCCTTTTTCTTGTTTCATTAACTAGAAAGGAAGCCTGGACAGATTAGCTCGGGGGAAAAAAAAAAAAAAAGTATCTCTACAGGGAAGGTGCTTAGAGTTAGTTTAAAAAAATACCAGTTGGGGAGTGGGAAAGATGCTGTAGCACTGTGCTGCACACACAGTTGCAGACAGGAGGGAATCCAAAGTGTGAGACATCACGGGTTTCAGAACTCTCAGAAGAAACTCTGCAGGGTATTCTGACTAATTTACATATTGTACTACCCTAAAAACTAAGGCAAAAAAAAAAAAAAAGGGCTCTGGTCACTTCACACATCACTGAAATGAACTCCCTTGGGATCGTCGCTTGGCTTTTCTGCTTTGTGAAAGAGAAAATAATATGATCGCACTTTCTAAATAAAATACTAGGTCAAAAATAGAAGTAGAGGCAGAAGAAGGTGCGATTTGTGAGGTCTGAGCTACCCATTTGAATCAGAAGACTGCACTCAATAACTTTGCTAAAAATATATTTATTCAAGGTCTTTAGCATTTTTGTTGGTTTATGTGTTTAGCTCCAAAGAAAAATACTTCCAGTCTGTTTCTAATTTACCTTATGAGTTAACTTTGACGCAGTAGAAAACAATACACAATAAATTGGTTTCCAAAACCAGTTTACTGATGCTTACCAGATGCCTGTCTCTGACTAAATTCAAGAGCATCTAATATAATCATAGAATCATTTCAGCTGGAAAAGACCTTTAAGATCATCTAGTCCAGCTGTTAACTCAGCACTGCCAGAGCACCAAGAAACTGTGTCCCTAAGCGTCATGTCTACCTGTCTTTTAAATAACTCCAGGGATGGTGACTCCACCACTTCTCCAGACAGCCTGTTCCAGTGCTTGACAACACCTTCAGTGAGGAAATTTTTCCTGATATGCAATCTAAACCTTCCCTGGTGCAACTTGAGTCTGTTTTCTCTCATCCTGTCACTTGTTACTTGGAAGAGACCAACACCCTCCTGGCTACAACCTTCTTTCAGGTAGTGGTAGAGAGTGAGAAGGTCTCCCCTGAGTCTCCTTTTCTCCAGGCTAAACGATCCCAGGTCCCTCAGCTGCTCTTCATAAGACTTGTGCTCCAGACCCTTCACCAGCTTTTTTGCCCTTCTTTGGACACACTCCAGCACCTTAGTGTCTTGCTTGTAGAGAGGGGCCCAAAACTCATCACCGTATTTGAGGTGTGGCCTCACCAGTGCCAAGTACAGGGGACAATCACTTCCCTACTCCTGCTGGTCACACCATTTCTGATACAAGCCAGGATGCTGGTGACCTTCTTGGCCATCTGGGCACACTGCTGGCTCATATTCAGCTGAATGTTGACCAACACCCCCAAGTCCTTCTCCACTGGGCAGCTTTCCAGCCATTCTTCCCCAAGCCTGTAGCATTGCACAGAGTTTTAGTGACCCAAGTGCAGGACCCAGGACTTGGCCTTGTTGCATCTCTTACAATTGGCCTTGGCCCATGGATCCAGCCTGTCCAGACCCCTCTGTAGAGTCTTCCTACCCTCAAGCAGATCGACACAGTCACCTAACTTGGTGTTGTCTGCAGACTTACTGAGGGTGCCTCGATCCCCTCATCCAGATCATTGATAAAGATATTAAACGTAACAGGCCCCAGTACTGAGCCAAATAATGGGTTAACTCTGATTTATCCTCCATTTCACAGATCAGCCATTTGACTGGGTTGACTTAGATTAAGATTGGCATTCTCTTACATTCATAACGAAAATATTTTCTGTTTTTACCGAAACTGCTAAGGTCCAAATAATACCTGTGTTGGTTTAGTAAGAG
>VZZY01008818.1:0-11574 GCA_013400335.1 Eurystomus gularis | reverse complement strand
AGGCCCTGTTAAATTTATCACTCAGGTACATCATAGACACTGGTTTAGTTGTATGCTGCAACAAATCAAATTAAATGTTTGCCATTTGTACTCTGAACAGTAAAGAACTGAGTTAAAGTAGCAGAGTGGAGGTTTATTGTATTTACTGTGCAAGTTGCCCAGTGTGTCTAAGACATCCTTATGGCTCCAAGTAGAAGCACATGGGACCTGCAGAGGCCCTCTGGTCTTCTGGAAAGGCACTCGGAGGCTAGGCAAGCTATCTAAACTGTCTCAGATGACAGCATAGATAGGAAGCTGTATTCCACTCTGATATGTCACATGGTTAAAAATGAAAATGTAAAGAACTAACCCATACAGTCTTGTTCACCTCCTTGTTTTCCCCGCCTTCAGAGAATAGAGGCTTGTTTCAGGTCAGATTCTGACAATTTTACTTGTGGCTCTGGTGCTAGTATGTGTGTGTGGTATTGTGCTGAAGATGGTGAAGAAAATACATTATATGCTTTAAATAAAATAACTTTCATGCTGCATCGATTTAAAGATTGTCAGTAATTTCTCTTCCCTGATTTTTTCAGTTTTTTCCACCTGCAGTTTAGGATATAGAGCAATATATTCTCATACCGTGTTTATTCTGAAAGGCCTTTGCCTGGTAGCTTCAGCTTCAAACTTTGTTGCCCAGTTTCCTTTGAAGTAGAGCGCATTTATCAGGACTAGCCTGGTGAGTGAATCTATGGATCCAGGAGGCAGCAGATTTTGGATTTTACCTAGAGAAAACAGAAGGGCATTTACACATTTGTGCAGTTTTACTGTTTCAATGTAAGACTTTTTGGTTACAGTTTCTGTGGATATAAACCAGGGAGATTGTAAGTGCTTGTATAGCATGCATCTAGCCTGAGATTATCTGCAAATATGTGGTTCCTGGGGTAATCTTGATTTACAAAGAAGAGTAAGCCACATTCCTCCCACATTCAGATGGAGGACACTAATTTTAGTAAGAGCTTGTCAGTAGATGGCTACTTCTAGGAAAACTGATCTGATTTATCTTTCTGAGATGAATTGTTTACTTGCCTTGGGTACAGAGATTTTGTTCAATACTAAAATGGCTTCTTTTTTAATTAAGGGAGGAGAAGCTAGAGCTTACCTTCAGTCTGATGTTTGACCTTGGAATTGATCTGTCTTCTGATTTCATCTGCTGCTCCCACAAAGTTAACTGATTGTGGCTCTGCATTGTAATATATTTTTGCTAACTCTAAGTATTCCTGCAGTGCAAGAAGGATACCTGTCTTACATTTGTTGTTTGCCAATAAAAATGCTAATAAATAACTACAGCCAAACAGAGAGAAAACATGATAAAAAAATATGCAGGCTACAAGCACAGCATTTTGTCAAAGGAACAAAGTATTTTTTGGAAATACTCAGTTTAAAGGTTCTCACCTAAATACGTCTTCAAATCCCTCTGAAATTAGATACACATCCCATAAAACTAAAATTTTAGTGTCCAAAGTCTCAAGAAAATTCTCAAAGAAAACATTTATATTAAGGATAACAACATGATTTGCAGATGTAATGAAAACATTTAAAAGTATATGGTTTCTGGTATGTTGACATAGATCATAAAGGTTAAGTGGCACTGCATAATCTGGATAAATGGCCTACTTACCTTACTGAAAGGCAATGATTTTTCTCCATATAACTCACTGACACTTTTGAGCACATAATTTTTAGTGTGCTGGTTGATTTCAAAGTTGAGTGCTTTAAACTCAGCATGGATATTATCTTTTTTTTCAATTTCTGTCTTGGAGAAAAGGAAAAAAAATGTTATTCATCTGCTGTGTAAAGCTTCTAATTCAAAAGTAGGTAGTAGTAGGTATAGGTGCCGTAAGTGTCTCAGAATACAAGTGTTAAGAGCCTGAACTATGTAAAACATTTAAGAGTTTCTAAGTGGAGATTGTGAAACTAAGTATTTCCAGATAATGAGAGGCAGACTGCCATTGTTAAACAATGCATGAAGATTTGGCTGTGTGACTCCTTTAATTTATAGAAGTCAAGTGTGTTACATGGGAAGTTTGCCCCTAAATTTCTTAATCTTTCTCTTAATATTTTATTATTTTATTATTTTTTTCTTTTAATGTTTCAGTAATTGCAGTAAGGTCTTTATTTTGAAGTAACAGGATTAAATGAATGTGGCCTCAAACTCTCAAATGAGTTCAGTGAAGTTAAGATGTGAATCAGTAAACTAAAAATCTGGACCTGTGCTGTATGCATTTTGGTATTATATCAGAATCAGAGGTGTGAATAGACACTTAAATTTCTAAACTGTTAGAGTGGTCCCTTTGCCCTACTCACAGTACTCTGCAGCTCTTACAAGTCAGACAAAGCATTATTCATTAAGAACAATCCCTCTCCTGTTCCTGCAGTGCAAATGGATTGTTGACATAGCTCCTAAAATAAATCTTTGCACCATGGGATTTGGCTGTGGGATGTAGATCCAAGTTCTCATTCATCAGAACTTGTGGCTATTGGGACTTTGTGGGCAGACTTCAGGGAAATGGCTTGCTCCCACAAAGAAGATGATGGGAAAGAGGAGGGAGAAGAGTTTAACACCACCATGGTTGAATTGTCAGTGAGGAAAACCCACCTTGTCTAACTCAGAGGGATTACATTTGCTTTTCCATATTTTCCTGCTATGTTATATTCATATACTTTGGCACAAGATGCCTACCAGTATGTCAAAGAAATATCTCAGGAGTATAATGATTTCCATTTCTCTAAGATTTATTGCAAACAACTGGACTACCTAGGGAAATTCCAATGTGACAGTTTATTTTGTTAACTATTCAACTGAAATGGAGACTAATCTCTGAAACATATCAAGCATAGGTAGCCTGGAAAAATTAATGTTCTGTTTTTTGTTGCTGCAATCAAATGTGTGGAGGGGCAGCTCTGTTCTTGTGATTAGCTCTCTGAGATAAGAACTGTGCCTGTTGAAAGAACGTGTTGTTGCTAAATAGCTAGCTATTGAAAGTAATAATCTGAGAAAGAAATCTCTCCTCAAAGCTAAGGGAAAAAGATCAAGAAATCTATTGATAGAGAATAATAACATTAAATTTTACATTTTTCAAATTAGAGATTAGTTTTTGCAATTCTACCTAAAATGGGGAAGCATATAATAAGTATTGCATTAGATTAAGTTATTACAGGATGCTGTACCAATTATTTCTGTGCACTACATCTGAGGAAAACAAACATAAGAAAATGCAAATGTGGAAGGAAAATACAAGAAAGAAAAAAATGTGACCATGCCCATAGCTTGATCACCAGACTTGGGGAGATACCTTCTGGAAACAAGCACATTGATTTGTTAGATGCTCTTCTGTTCTGGAATAGATTTGCATTTTTATGGTTGTGGTGATGTTTCTGGCTCCTTCAGCTTTGTTAAAGTGAAGTACCTACAGTGGAAAAAGCAATAACAAATGCAACAGTAGAAAGTTTGCTGTTTTCGTAAAATATTTCAGTGATGCCATGGGACTGGTGATGAAAAGAGTACAACTCATATTTTCTTCTTGTGTCCAGTCCTAACTGCATATGAAATCTTTGGTTAGATCTTGAGGCCCATGTGCACAAAACACAGTATCACAGTATCACTCTGGTTGGAAAAGACCCTCAAGATCATCAAGTCCAACCAAATACCCCAACACTACCACATCCACCACCTAACCCTGTCCTCCTGTCCCCACATCTTCACATCTTCAAAATCTTAGAAAGGATAGTGGTTCAGCCACCTATCCAGACAGCTCGGCCTAGTGCATGACAACCCTTAAACCATGTGTCACCACCCTCAGGGGTGTTGTCCAAATGCACCTTGAACATTGTCAGGTTTGGTGCCATAACTGCTTCCTTGGGATGCCTATTCCAGTGCTCCACCACCCTCTGGGTGAAGAACCTCCTCCTAATATTCAACCTAAATCTCCCTTGACACATCTTCCTACCATTCCCTCAGGTCCTGTCATAGGTCACCAGAGAGAAGAGATCAGCGCCCGCTCCTCCCCCCTCCCTAGTGAGGTAGCAGTAAGCTGCGATGAGGTCTCCCCTCAATCTCCTCTTCTCCAGGCTGAACAGACCTAGTGACTTTAGCCGTTTCTCATATGGACTCCCCTCTAAACCCTTCATTAACTTTGTGGCCCTCCTCTGTACACACTCCAGTAGCTATGTATCTTTCATGTACTGTGGTGCCCAGAACTGCATACAGTATTCAAGCTGGGGCTGCACTATTGTAAAGCGGGAGAATCACCTCCCTCAACTGGCTGGCAATGCCATTCTTGATGCACCCCAGGACTCGGTTGGCCCTCCTGGCTGCCAGGAGGGCAGCTCATGTTCAACCTGTCATCGACGAGAACCCGCAGATCCCTTTCTGCAGGGCCGCTCTCCAGCCTCTCGCCCCCCAGAGTGTAACTATATCCAGGGTTACCATGTCCCAGGTGCAAAACCCGTCACTTGTCCTTGTTAAACCTCATGTGATTGGTGATTGCCCAGCCCTCCAACCTGCCCAGGTCCTTCTGCAGGGCCTCCCTGCCCTCGAGAGTGTCAGCTGCTCCCCCCAGCTTGGTATCATCTGCAAATGTTGCAAGTAAGCCTTCAAGTCCTTCATCTAAATAGTTTATTAATATATTAAAGAGAACTGGCCCCAAGATGGATCCCTGTGGAACCCTGCTAGTGACTGGTCACCAGCCTGATGTAATCCCATTTACCACAACCCTCTGAGCTCTACCCATCAGCCAGTTGCTCACCCAAAGTATTATGTGCTTGTCCAGCTGAGTACTGGACAATTTGTTATGGAGGATACTGTGGGAGACAGTATCAAAGGCCTTACTGAAATCCAGAAAGATTACATCAACTGGCCTCCCTTGGTCCACTAGGTGGGTGACCATAGAAGGAAATCAAATTTGTTAAGCAGGACTTTCCCCTAATGAACCCATGTTGGCTGGGACTAATGACAATTTCTGCTTACTAAGCTGATGGCTGCAGGGTAAAACTCTCATGTACCTGGTCTTTCTAGAGGAATCTGCCTGCTTTGAGTTATGCCCTGGGCTGACCAGCTAATACGTAGGAAGAGCCAATTATCTCCCGATGGAGACTACCAAAGCAGAAGTCTAAATGGAGTGCTGCTATGTGTCAGGAAGCATGAAAATGGTGCAGCTAGTTTCATGTTCTAAATCTCTTGCTCTGGACATGTACACTTTACCCAAGCTACAATGGGGTGTGTCCTAACTTGGAACATTTTTCAGAAGAGCTATGTCTTTTGTTTTGTTTTTTTTTTCCCTTCTTCCTAACAGAAGGTCACTCCTTTCTTTGTTACCTTATTGATCCTCTTTTGTCCTGTAAATCAGGAGTTAGATCACTGTCTTACATGCAAACTCACAAGACGCACCTCCTATGATAGGGGATAAGTAACTGCACTGAGGCTGCTCTCACTGGTGCCTGCTAAAGCTATGAACTTTGCATAAATATGACTTACAGATGTCAGTGAGTAATTTTGCCTGTAAAATACGTATCCCCAAGAAAGGGTTGTCGTCTCACTGTGTTTCTTCTCTGATCTTGTGGGTGTGGATTTAGGTTTAGTGAAGTGCAAAACTTATAGTAAGTATAGAGGAGAGTCTGTTTGTGGGGGCTCATTTCCAAAGAGATGAGACGTGAGACAGGAATTGTCAGTGGCAGAGTAGAAGGAGAATGTAGGTCTCCCACTTCTTGGTGAGTGCTCAAGTTACTGAGCTTTGGGATAAAGATCCCTTATTTCTGCTGGTTGGATTTAAAAGGAGACAATGTCACCAGTGCCACTTCTCTCATTTGCTCGGGATTTGTTTTCAGAGTAGGCTATTTGTCTGACCTGCACAAGTGGAGAACCGGTCTATCCACTACAGTGCACATCAGGGGTGAAACTGGAGCTGGCATATATGTGTGTTGAGTTTTTTTCTGCTTATGGCTTTCCTCTGTTCCATCACAGTAAATTTCTTGCACAGAGGATGTTATTCCAAGAGATCAACCTTTTCAGACAATTACCTTTTGAAGCCCAGACTCACCTTTGCTATCTGATCTGCAGTGTTACCTTTGGCTCCCAAATAAACAGTAGCCAGGGCAGATGAAATACTTAAAGGAGAGAACAAAATGTTCTTATCACCATCTTCCTGACACTCATGTTTGAAAAAGTTGAGAGCAAAGCTTGTGTTTGCTTTATTTAAAGCTTCCATTGTCCAGAACCTGCACAGAAAGGAGAAAAGATATTAGCAAATCACTACTTATGACTGCTATGTCTGCAAGTTACTCTTCAGTTTTTGAAGTTTCTTTTGTAATTTAAAGGCTTTCTGAAAGTATTTCTCTATATGAAGAAAAAAGAGGATTAACTATTATAAAGTCATATAAGATTTAGCATGTTCTGCTTCACTGATGACATTAGCTATCATTTAGGTTAGGGAAAAAGCAGCCTCCAACCTTGTTTTGTATTTGCTTACCAGGATATTTGTTGTACTATCCTTTACAGCATCTTGGAGTGACCATTGCTAATGTTACTCACCAGTACCTGGGCTATAGGATACGGAGAGACTGTCTCTTACGGCAACTTTTATGCTTCAATTTGTGCAAGAGCCTTTTGATGCTCTTAACAATAGTGAACAAATACTTTGGTAACAGTAACAGTCAAACTATTCCTTTAGGACAGGACAAAATACTCCTTCCAATGTTAGGGCAACCACCACCCCACTTAGTGCATTCTAAACATCCTGAATTCCCATTTTTACTTTCAAAAATGTCCTGAAACTCTGTCTTACAGCACTAGCCCAGAATCAAGCTTCCCAGTTCTTCTGCAGGACAAGATTTCATATTCAGTAGACCACAAATGCTGCTATTTGTCATTTTCATTGCAGGTTTAGCTGAGAGCTGTAGGCAAGGACTAGGCACTATTCTGGTTGTTATAGAATGGCAGTTTTTGTCCTGAGTAGCTTGCCAACCAAGAGCTGACCCGATGTTTAAGAGCTAAAGAACGCAAGGACAAATTTGCTGACTTAAGCAAACACAGAGGTTCTTGCCCTGTGATATACATGATATATCTCTATGATATATATGCTAGCCAGTGAGCTCTAGAAATTATACAATAAATTTCTCTTCCTGTTTATTTTTAAGACTTCACTTTCTAGACCATGCCTGTGCCATCTTAGTAAATTTATTTCCCAAGCATTGACTGTGGTGGGTTAACCTTGGCTGAGCTCCAGGTGCCTACCAAGCTGCTCTATCACCCCTCTTCTTTTCCTNCTCTTCCTTCTTTTCCCTAGCTTTATAGTTGAGCTGACGTCATATGGTATGGAATATCCCTTTGGTCAGTTTAGGTCAGCTATTCTGGTTGTACCCCGTCCCAAGATCTTGCCCACCCCACCTCACTGTGGGGAAAATGTTGGGAAGAGCCTTGGTGCTGTGTGAGCACTGCTCAGGAGTATTCACAACACAGGTGTGTTATCAACACCCTTCTAGCTCCCAGCACAAAACACTGCACCATGGTGGCTGCTATGGGGAAAATCAGCTCAACCAGACCCACTACACCAATTCAGATCCTTGCTTCCTTTTCTTTATACATTTGTCAACAAAGCAACATCATCCAAGAATACATGAAATAAACTCTAGAAATCGTTACAGTACCTTGTTTTGTGTGGGGAGGAACACTGCTGCTCTGGGTGACTCCAAAGTTTCTGCAGTTCACATGAAGGGTAGTGTGAATTTATAGTGTGTCTGGCCAGTTTTGCAAAGGTTCTTATGACTCACAACTGTGCGATTTATTATGCCCTGAAGGCCACATCCCTGCGGAAGAACTGAATCATCTCAGAACAGGATATGAAGTGATGGTGAGAATGATACCATACAAGAACCTTACAGAACTGACTGCAGAAGTATTTCTATAAACACGTTTGTGGCAACAGGCTTGGTAGCAACTTGAACCTGCACTACTTTAAATGTTTCTTCTGCAGTTTGGAGGACAAAAAAAATGCAGTTGCTGACCTACTTCTTTTATGATTTGCCTAATAGAATTTTTTTCTGAGGAACAAACAGACAGAGAAAAGACAGTGACATCTTACGTGTGAGTTTTTCTATTGTCTGTTTCCGACTAAGGAAACTCCCGGTGTCACTCCTGGTGGATTTTCTTTTTAGAAAAATGGATTTTGTTAATCTTTTAAGATTGTATAACCAGGGAAATGTTGTCACTGTGAGACAGTGAAAGTTGAGAAACAAGCACAAGACATTGTGACAAGGGGTAACACTGCCAGAACCTAGTGGGGGTCTTAGTTTATTCTTCATTTTTCTTCCACTCTGTTTCCCCACCGTGATTTGAAAGCTACTGTTTGACCAATAGAGCATCTCAGAGATTTCTCTGATAAGCACCTTCTTATTTTCCATTCCAGAAATGAATATTTGGTCAAATATTCTTTTTCTTCTTGCCTTGGCTACTAAAATACCTCCTTCCACAAGTTTTCTTGCAGACATTCTGTCCCTTTCTCTGTTGTCCTTTTTGTAGCTGTCCGTCCCCACTCTGACCTTTAACTGAAATACCCTGTGTAATCCTACCCTTGCCCTTTATTTCATTCTTCACCTCTCTGCACTGTTGATAATACCACCTTGAAAACCTGGATAGGAGCTGCTTGTCTCTCCAGTGCTCCCTCCTTGACACTGAGCAAGACTCACTCACAAGGTCTATCTCCTCATCATAAACTGTTTTCGAGAGCTTACCTCTGAACTGCTTTCTACGAGTATGCATTTAACATGGACTTATGTTGTAGGTCAGCAGCTGGCACAGAGGATCCTGTAATGAGGAATGAGCCAAAATTTGGTGGAGGGCATAGAAGGGTGAAGCTGCAAAAGGTCTCTTGCCAATGGTGAACCTTCTGAATCAATATAATTTATGAACCAAAAACTTTGTAAAAGTTGCTCTCCTACTTGTGAGGAACTGCATGACTTTAATCAGATAGTGTTTTCCTGCCCCTTGGGTCTTTTGAAATTGTAGCTACACAAAACCAACATGTTTCAGTATGAGTTGTAATTAGATCCATCTGTTATATTTTCCAGAGAGAAGCATAGTGTAGTAGGAGGCATTCATTGCAGAATTAATTGCTTCCACTGCATCTAGAAAAGTTGTAGTCTGTTTACATTGGCCTTAAGTGATTTCCAAAGCCTAAATGATGTGAATAATCTTTGCAAATTTAGCCAGGTTGTTGAGTGAGTGACAGATACACTGGGTAGACTTCATCCCTTAGAGCAATTCCTGTGGATTTTCTGTTTTTAAAGCAGGGGTGAATTTAATTTGCTAACTTGTAATACTGATTGCTGCTTTGCAAGAAGTGGCTGAAGTGTTCTGTTTATGCAGAAATGCTGGGTTAGACTGAATGAAAGGCTTGTGCCATTGCACAGAGTTTTAAAGCTACCTTTTTAAAACACCTCTTGAATGGCATGGCTGGTCATTAGCAAAAAAAAAAAGTATGCTGAGTAACTAAAATTATATTCATCTCAATGGGTGGTGCTGCTGCTGACTTGGTAGCAGCAGTGCTCTCACTCCCACTCTCTACTATGTCAACACAGCCGCACACTAGAAGACTTGTATTTGTATTAATAGTATCCTTCCTATGGGAATTAAACTTCTGGGCGCTTTCAGTCTAGTCATTCATGTTTCCATTTGGTCAGAACAAATATTGGCAGGACATCAGTGCCCTGGCCAGATCTCAGCTGTGTAAACCCATTTCGTTTTCCTCCAGTTTCAGTGTAACTTAACACAAGTCAATGTGACTTTCCTAGACAGTGTGTTGCACCTGGATTGAGTAGGTGAAATGCTTGATGTCCCTTGAGGGTCTTGAGAGGAAGACTTTCTGTCACAGAAAGAAAAAAGCTTCTGCTTTCATACAGTATTTTAGGACACAACTTTCCATGGCTGATTTTCATGTTCATTGGTGGCTTATTTAACTATCAGCTCTGTATAGTTCTTGGAAATTTGATTTATTTCAAAACAAACATGTTCTATACTTCAGGTAAATCACAAGAAAAAGTGGTATTTGATGGAAAGCTGTTCAATTTCCCTGACAACTTCAAATATTTTTTTTTTAACCGGTATAAGCACTGTTTATTTACTTGGGAGGGAATGATTTCTGGTTCAGCCAGCAGAGCACTCTACTGAAGTTTTTTGCTCAGCCAAAGCAGGCTAGTAGATTTTAAACATTAAAGGACTTTAATGTCCCCAGAACTTTAAAAGGACTTCAGGAGATACAAACAGCATAGGGAGGAGAAGGGGTTTGAAATCTGAGAACATTTTAATTCCTTTGGAGGTCTGATGTAATTTTAAAAAAATATCTGTGTGATTTAAAGTTAAAAACTGCAAGGGGACAGGGGTACAGAAACAGGAAATAGTAAGGGTGCTGAGTGACTAGATGTATGAACATTTGTATGCTAAGGAAGACTCCTTCCTGGGTGATGATGCCTCTGACATAGTGCAACTGAGAGCACAGCATGAGCTTTTCCTAACATTTGTGAACTAAAACCAGATAATTTCTATGCATCACCTAGACTGGTTATAACAGATTTTGGTTTGTGTTATAACAGGTGAGCCTGCTTTAGCAGGGGAGTTGGATTAGATGATCTCCAGAGTTTCCTTTCAAACTCTACCATGCTGTAATTCTGTGATAACAAGATTTTTATGTAGGATATGTTTGTACCATCCTGACATCTCAAATAGTTTTTAAGTTTAAGAGAAATGAGTTCTTTGAGTATCTTTTTGCCTTTAAGGCTGTGGCTGACAATACACATCTTTATTTTGAAATAGAGTCTGCTGCATACTTCCTATGAGTAAGTTTGGAAGCCTTCCTTTGCCAAGAAATCCTTGCTGACATACTGTAACAGCATTTTAAACCTTATGAGTTAACAGAGGATGTGGTGATGTTCCTATATAAATATTACTGAGGCATTTTGCTCCACACCTGCGGAAAGAAAAGGTGTGGTGAAATTTGACAGTACTGGCACAATTCATCATACTTTGCTATTACTACTACATGCTTTGGCTTAGACACTCTAATTAAGAAAGGTAGTGTTTGTCCTGTGTGAAACTTGAGGGAAAATGAACTCTGGTAATGAAAGATCAAAGACTACCGACCAAAGACCAAAAAAGAGAGACCAAAAGAGAGAGAGAGAGAGAGCTAAAAAGCCGTTTATTGACTGATAGCACTTAGTTTTTGTAGCACTTCGCTCAAGCATGCATCGCTACCATCGTTATCATTGGTTCAAGCCTTGCATTCACGCATTACATTAAGCATTGTCATTGGTTCCGTTCTATCAACACGAGCTTCTCGAAACTCAGTCAACATTCACATCTGCTTCTCTTGCTTTCTCTCTTGTTGTTTACTGTCCCTTCAAGGCCAGAGTGTTGTTTCTCACACTTTCTCTCTTGTTATCCACTGTCCCTTCAAAGCCAGAGTGTTGTTTCATTAAGGTCGCTAAAGCTCATGCCTATTCCTACAATTCCGCCTTTTTGTTTTTCTACTACTGTCGCGGTCGGGCGCG
>VZZY01008807.1:0-12075 GCA_013400335.1 Eurystomus gularis | reverse complement strand
TCATCTCCATTCAGTAACAGACCATTACTGTTGCTAAACTTTTTATTATTACGGAAATCCTTTAAAAATCATTATTTTCCTTTGGCATGTGCTGGACTTTATTATTTTTCTTTCTTTCTATTTCCATCTTCTCCCTATTTCCCTTTTCATTCTTTCTTATTCTCTCTCTTTCTCTCACGCTCTATTTTCTCTCTTATCACCTTTTCTCTTTCATCCTCTTTCTTTCTCTTTTCCCTTTGTTTTTTATCTCTTTCCCTTTATCTTTTTTCTCTTTCACTCCCTCTCTCCCTTCCTTTCCTCACTCTCCCTTGTCTCGCTCTCCTCTGTTTTCTTTTTCTCTCTTTACTTTCCAGTTTGTACATATCAGACTATCTTGTTTTCTTTCCTAGTTGTTTTACAGAGTGTATTTCAATTTCTAAAAAACTTTATTTCCTTTTCCAGGGAATCAAATTAATTTGTTTTCTCTTTAGCTTTGTAACAGTGGCTTTTCACCTACGTAAAGGAAGCCTTTGTTACTTTTTATATTATAAAATTTCTTTCAGTCCACTCTTTGTCTTGTTTTTCAGAAAAATGACCTGCTGATTACACATTATCAGATAGGGTTGCTTATACTGAATATGAGAAGAGTATGATCACAAATCCCTAGGCAGTCATCATCTTCCACAGCTCTTACTAGCTTTATCTCATATAATGAGGCCTAAAATATGGCTTTCTCATGTTGGGTACAGTATCTTCTGTATTATAAAATTAATATGTACTTGGTTTTGACTCATTATCAGTTTCTTAAATATTCAGCAGCTTTTATTTTTGTCATCGCAAAGTGTCTAAGCAATGTTTGTTCAGACGAACCAGCCTAATTTGTTCTCTGCTTCCACCCAGTAGCAGACTCTTCCTGCTCACCTTTGAGTCAGCTAATTTGGACCTACTTATTTATGCACACTGGAAAAGGTGTCCAGCAGATTTGACCCTGTAATATTTTTGTGGTTCCTCTGGTCATGTGATCCACAGTATTAGTATTTCAGAACACGGAATGCTGGATCCTAATATCTTATTTTATAGGCTTTCTAGTTTTTTTCCCTTCTTGCTGTCATGTGTGTGCCACATTCTTCAGCATCTAATTCTTTCAGACCCACTGCTGCTAATGTTTTCAGGAACATTTTTGGCTGTTTTATTTTTGTTCACCAATAACTCTTTCTTAAGGTTACTATTCAGTTGACAGAAACCTGGTGCATGCTGCAGCATCAATACCATGGAAGTAGGATCCCAACTCCATGCAATTGGGTTAAGCAGGCAGCTCTGACACACAGCACAACAGGTACAAGAGGAAGGCTCACGATAGTTCATGTAGTCATGGACTAGTTCAGAGAGGGTTTAATAACATTTCATCAGAAATCAGTACTGAAATACTGAGTTAGAAGTAAATGGAAGATTGAATTAGCCATGTCTTTAAACACTTACAGAGGATGTATGTAACTATATGGGTATGTGTGAGAAAAAGATTTATTTCAGTATTGTGTCACTGAACAACGAAATTAAAGGATTTAGATAGTTACCATCTGTTGTGTCTGGTCTGCAAGTGTCCTGACACTCCATGGTCCTTATGGCTGTGGCTTCTTAATTTGATTTCCTGGCTTAGTGTCTTAATTACTTAGCTGGCTATCACATTCAGGGTTGTATTATTTTTAGAAATTTGGACATGACAGAATAAAGTAAAACTCACCTTGGGAATAGTGTATCTCAAGGAAATAATCAGAAATAGATACTATACAGAAAGGATAAACTTGGTTATTTTATAAGGTATTGGGCCTGATCCAGTTCTGATGAGCTTTTTCTGAGCCTTTCCACTTCACTCACTGGATGACTACAAAGGCATTTCAGCCTCTCTCCTGAAAAGTACATTACTGTATAAAAAAAAAAAAATCACTTAAGTAGACTTGAAAGAAATAGATACGAACTCATGATTCATGTACACAGCAGTTAAACCCTGAACCCTGATGATTCCCAAACTCTTCACCAGTTGGTAACCAAATTTTCTAGGCACCTATAGAACTTCTTGTTCAAGCTTGCCTCAGGCTGAACAGATAAGGGTCAAGTTCTGGCTGGACAATATCAATGTTCCCTGAGTGAACAGGTCCAAGAGTCAGGGTGGTTAGAAGTGAAGGAGATAGTTTCCTAGTTTCTCCATGATTTCCTAAGACTTTAGCACATCTTCAAAACTTCTCCTCTCCTCAAACCTTTCAACTTCTACCATCATCCTGTAACGAAATATGGAGTTTTGAAGATGCTGCAAATCCCAAGAATATTAATCTCTTGCTTATTAGATTACTTGAAAAAAGAAAGACAAATGGATCAACCAGTATCGTAGGGTGTTCCAGCTAGGAAAGAGCAAACCCACATTCATTCTTTCAAAGAACAAGCATGGAAACTTAGACCTGAACATGTGTACCTGAAATATCTGCATAAGCTGTTGCAAGGCACAGCTTAATATAGAATTCTACATTTAGTATTAGCTGTCACAAATCTTAGTTGGTCCCTGTAAAATGCACTTTTTTTCTGATGCCTGTTATGACCCTGAGTACTTTACAGATACCTAGGGTCCCTTTGAATTTTTACTTTGGCCAAATATCCACAGATTTTGGCATCTTACTGGCTGCCAAAATTTTTCCATTAAAAAAGTCTAATATGAAAGCCAACTGACACAGAGGGTGCTTACTATGGTTTGTAGCAGTCAGGTCCCACTTTATTGTACACTGGCAAATTCATAGCTCTGATACCACTGTTTGCATCAAAGCACCATTACTGCTGTTAGGAACAGTAACCAAGAAGTTTATCACTTAGTATAAGAAAGATGCAGATGATACATCTATAAAGATAAAAAAGAAAAGAGCTTCAAAAGCAATGAAAAGTCAGGAGAGGCTGAGTTACAAGAGCCAGGTGAAATAGTTGTAACCAGCTAGCTATATTTATGGACATACACAGACACAACAGGCAGACACACACTCGTGGGATAAGCAATCTGTTTAGAGTGTTTCATTAAAATGCTTTATTGCCTGAGAAGGAATCTATCATTATCTTCTGATTCTTAAGTAGAAAGGCAGCTGAAGAGAGGATTCAAAAGCAATTTCAAATCTACTTATAATAGGATATTAGTATTCTCTGACATAGCAGTGTAAATAATAGCAAGAAGGTGAGTGTGATACCAAGCAGAACTTAGAAATATATAAAGGTAGAATATAGTAATCCATACAGATATTTAGCAAGGATTATGATGTTAAGCTTCAAGTTCTTGCAAAAATTTGTATATCAAAGTAAAAACTGTTCCTGGCTTATCCAAGACAGAGAAGTTTCCAAGATAACGTGTCCTCTCATGGGCTTAGTTTCAGACTAAAGAAATTGAATTGTCTTCCAGCATAGTTATAGCAATCGAAAGAGCTTGCTCTAGATTCTTCTCACTTAATTTTAGGCAACAAATTTAGAATCTAAATTAGGTATATAGTTGCCATAGACTTTCTATGTACTTTGTGTTCTAGAATAAATATCTACCTAGGAAAATTTCAGATTACAAGAACATAATCATGTATTCCTTTGAAAGTTGTTCCCCCCTTCTCCCCTCAATGTGATTCTTAAGCCTGTAATTCAATGAAGTATATCTCACCTTCCAAAACAGTTTTATTTATTTTAAGAAATCATAGCCAAGTTATTGTGAGGTGACAGATAGACTATGATCTTATTTCAGCAAGGTTCATTTACAAGATTAATTTCAAATAAAAATATTTCACTTTCTGATGTCTTTACAAATGCTGAACAGAACGTACCAGGCACTTATAAAAAAGGTGCTAATCACACCTTATTTTGAATCATTTTTCATATTTTCATTGACTGGTATGAAAAAAGTCTGATGCCGCTTCAAAGGAAAATCAAATGCTAAATGTAGCACCTAGCGTAGCCAAGTTGGTGGTAATGGTGACCTGAAAAGTCATTCCTGGAATCAAATGTAATAATACAATTTTTCTTACTGGCTAGGTTTGTTTCCACCTAATTCAACAGTCACTTCCGTCAGCAGCTGTAAGTGTAGTATCAAGTTTTATTCAAAATGCATCATGCTGGAAAGCCTAAGCAGTTGCCATAGAAGGAGTATGAACCAATTATTTGTGTTGTCTGGAAATAATGAGGTTGTAGAGTAAGGGGAAAAAACCAGAAGATTAAATGCCAAGTTTTTTTGCTTGATCATGCTGTCCTCTTAGTTTCTAAGCTTACAGGATTTACAGCACACACAGTCTCCTAACATTTCATTTTTTGGTTTTCTCTTAGAAATTTTTCAGAGTAATAGAGACCTATCTTATCAATAACACGTGTGTCACTAGTATTTCTCATAGTAAGTGAAGTGATTAAGTAAAACTTTTACCCAAACACTCCAAATAAAGAAAATGGCTCTAACTTGTGTAATATACTATTTTATATGCCAGACTACAAACATGAGGTTCATAATTCATATCCTATAAAACAAACAAAAAAATATTACTAGTATAATGTTAGCTGAATTTCCTTCCTCCACCTCTCCAATATCCAAGTTAATGCACAAACACAAACCTACATAATTCACAAACATTCATGAACACATGTCAAATCATCATCTGCCCTCTATTATTTGACATAAATGAATAATTATTTGTTGTTACCATATATATTTAGAATGACATCCACAAAATAAAGGAGCTACCTGTGAATCAGGTTGAATAACCTTTAATTAGCACTGATAAATTCACATAATCAACTACTGATTTCAAATCTCAATGGTTTCACAACAGAGTGAACAGTATGAACAAAAGCATCTGTCTGAAGTTGGACTTCTGATATCAGAGAGTAATGTCCATGAATAAATATTGATAAATTAAGAGGTACTTAAAAGTCTTTCCTGTAATAACACTTTGCTGGTTGTGTCCTCTGATGTATTACTGTCTATCTTTTCCTCATGTGTTATAATCTACTAATGGCAAACATCTGAAATTTATAAAACATATTCTGTCAGTCCAACATATTTTATTTCTACTGTTATACTCGGAATCTTATTTATGGGAAACACGCCTCATACACAAAGCAGATAATTTATTGTTAACATAATTGAAATCTTAAAAGTCCATTCAAGAATTACTATGAGCCCAGATTTGTTATAGAAAAAGCAAGAGGAAAAAAATTTAAAAATGAATACTTCTATAAAGAAGAAGTATAAACACTGGTAATAATATTAATCCAACTTAAATTATTATATAGACACTTCTTAGTTTCTATTGCATTTCCTGGTGAAAAGGGACTCACCATTTCCTTTCTGCTCTGGATTCCAGGTCGATGGCTCAGTTCAGTGCTGTGAGCTGTTGTGGTGAGTTGTCCAGAGTCCTCACTGGGAGGGAGATGATGCTTGTGTTAGTGGTTTATTCTTTCTCACTCTACAATCCATGTGCGCAGATTTTTATAAGTCTATTAACACATTTTTACACCTTTTCTCATTCTGCATTGCTCTGTAACTTCATGCTACATCTGAATTTACAGTATGCAGTGAATTGTGCAGATGTTACATACTTTCTTTTTCTCTTCGCTACTCCTAAATCTACTCTTGTCCAGCTCCTGGTCTGCATTTCTTTAACTGACTATGTTGTGCTGGTTCAGCCATCATCATTTTATGCTGCCATCAGCTGCCTGGTCACACAGGCCAATGCTGAACTCAGCAACATCCCCTCAGAAGTCTTTTCTCAAACAATCCTGCCATAGATTCCTGTGGGCCCAGCTTATCCGCTGCCCACTATGCTTCTGGACACAACAGACAGAGATTACTCCCTCAGTGGCCCTTCACATGGAAGGACACCACTAAAAGAGCTCAGCAAGATACAACCAGACCCAACAGAAGGCACATCCTCCAGGAAGCTCCTTATGACTGATCAGCTCCTGGGTAAAGTAGCTCTGGCCTCACCCACCACCCCAACCCTGACCACCTGGGTGAGGGCGGAGCCACAGAGACACAGGTGGGCCAGGTTCTGCCTCTGGAACATGAAGCCAATAGGAAAAACAAAACATTCTGCTAGGCTGCGACTCATTCACAAGTCAGCTCCAACTTGGGGCCCACAACTCAGGCCCCAGCACTTCAGACCACTAGTGAGGTGTTTATAGGCATTGCGTCTTTGGTGCCAGTCTGTGCCTCATCTCTTCTCACCCCAGCCCTTCACTCCTCTGTGCTGCATCCTGCCTCTCCATCTCTCAAGGACTTTGCTGTTGTGCCAGGATTGAATGTCTGTAGATGATGTCATTGTGTTCAAGCCAAAAATATCCCGTTCTGCACAAAATAATTACTTATCAGTACAACCTCTACAAAACTATGGTGTCCCCACTGTCATAGTTTAACCCCAGTAGGCAGTGATAAGCAAAGGTAAACCAGATTAACCATAGCCACCTGATCACTTGAAAAAAAAAACCTGTAACAGCTAAACCAAGTAAAACCGAAGCTGCAGGTAGGATAAGACAAGTTCAGACAAGCAAATCTGACAAGCCTGAGTCCTCAAGCCTTGCAAACTCAGTACAAAGAGTGTGGCTGGTTGCAAACAATGGCAAAAAATATATTATAAGGGTACACATTTACACTTGTTCATATTCAGAATATTATCACTGAAAAATATCAATATGGGTTTGTCTATATGTCACAGTGTAAATACAAATTAACTCTAAGTAGTCCAGTTCAGATAAAATAAATTTAAAATAGACATACTCTGTCTATTGGCATAGGTTCATATTGTGACTAAGGTAAAAAAAAATCCATATGAAGTTTTGTGACACAAATTTCTGAGTCCACCCAGTCACAAACTTTCTTCTGAGGCAATAACTTTGACAGATAATGCAGGATATTAATGAGCTTTGCTTTTGTCTCAAACCCTTTAAACGACTTTAAAAGTTCTTAGGAAAACCTGTCAATCACTGAGAATAGTGCTGGATAAAGATTTAACAGTACTTTTCCTTTTCAGGCATTGTGAATAATGATCATTAGCTTCAAAGACACTAGAAACCAAAGTTTTTCTGATGATTTATGAGATTATTAGTGTTTTCTAACACAGTTCCATAATAGCTAGAATGTAGTGGGCACACATCTTCTAAAGTGTTTTGCAGAAACATTAAAATTTATGTTACATGAAAAAGAAAATCTTGCATTCTCTTTTTTCCACATTTTCCACTGCAATGCCCCAAAATGTTCCATTTCAACAGCAACAAGCTGAAGCTGCCCCCAGTCAGCTATCTACTCTTTCCTTCTATTATGCTTTTCCTGTTTTCTAGATTTGTATATAATATTCCAGGGCTGTAAGCCAAAGTACACTTGGCAGAGAGCTATGTTTTACCATGGCTTAATGAATTTCCTATAACCAGGTAGAATAACACACTAATTTTACTAAACACACCTCCTGTGCTCTCTGCATATATGAGCCAATTTCTCAAATACACCTTACTGAGTATTTGCCGAAGTCTCTCTCTCGAGGAAAAGTTGAATTTTAATTGTTTCTAATTGCACAGGAATAAAAAAGCATTTATATAAAATAAGCCTTTGATAAAAGTCTGAATTGCTACTTTTCCATTGCTGGGTATCACTGTGGGTTAATTTTCAAAGGCACCCGCCAGTGATAAGTTACAAAAGGTGCACTGCCAGCCACAGGTTTAATGCTTTTCAGAGAGCTAATATTACATAGATAGTAATGGTGTCAAGAAACAACCTTCCAGTCAATTTGCCTGGGAATCTATATGTCTTTATAATCTGTTCCAAATTAGAAGAAAGTAATCAAATCACGATCACTCAGCTAGTCTTCCCTTATAATGGTGTAAACAGGAAAGTAGTTTTAAATGCTTATCCTATTAAATACTCCATTCAATTATTTATTAAGTTAAATAAAGCTGCCTACTTTTCCCTGGTGATTGCTCTTTACTTATAGAAACAAAATATAATACAGTCAATCTATATTTACATAAAGATTGATAGAGTTTAAATTAATGATGTAGTAGACTAAAGAACAGTGGGTGAGCCATGAAGCTGTGAATGGTTACAATAAAACCTATTAACAAGATGGCAAAATCTGCCCTGAATTTTGTGGTTGCCAGCGCAGCATAGAATAATCAAAAAAGCTCTCTTTAGCCTCAGATCCACATGATCTGTTATGCTTTTTCTATGCCAAATGTATAAGGCACCCTGTCACAAAACGCCCGAGCCGTACAGATAAAAGAAGTTCAATTCCCTTCATTAATTGCAAAATACAGAGCTAAAAATGCTATACAGAACTGGGCTTCTCAATTCATGCTCATCACTGTGCTTCATTCTGTCACATCATTAACTTAAAGTGTTTCAGAAATATTCAGGCATAGCTTATTTCTTCTGACCCATTGTACAAATAAAATACAATTCAGAGATAAAACTACATTTTACGAAACAAATATTTTTTTTTCTTATGCAATTTTTGTTTAGATTCATTTCTACTTCTAAGGCTAGATTTGAAATTAGTATCATCAGTCTTTATGATGTAACGGCTTTCAGAACAGACACTTAATAACAACTAAGTCCATACTCTGGTGCCAATGCATTTCTCTGACTTGACACAGATTTGAATGTGAAAGAACTTTGAAATCTGTTTGAAAGCACACCACAAGCCAGGTAAGTATTTCCTCAAAACAATACAGTTTCTAAGATAGTTGTAATAGAGACTAATGTTTATTTGGCTTAAAAAGCAGATAGGCATCTTAATGCGTACATACTGGCAACTTTTCTGAAAGGCTGTTTTTTTATTTACAGAGCATATACAACTGAAACTATTGTTTGCAACTGTAGCATTGTTTACACCCATGTTGAAAACTGTGGTGCATAGTTCTCAAGAGCTCGTTCCATCCTCCTTTTTGGGGATCAACTATGAGCCAGATGCAGGGAGTTAACAATCATAAAAGTGCTGATGGGTTTGATGGTTTTTATTTTTACAACTATATTTGTCTCATCCCACTCATAGCTAAATATCTGGAAGCCTCTGCTTCACCTGTCCAATTGCATTGTTAGGTGGTCTGTGAATAATTCAAAAGGTATTTAATAAGGATCAAAAGGATAGTTCACAATAAATCCACACTCTACACTGTGCGTGTAAAAACTTTGTACAAACATGGACCGTGCCTTTGTTTCATCGGAGTATGAAAAGTTTGATCATATATTTCAGAAATTTGAGAGAACTTAGAAAAATCTCTCTGAGAAGCTGTTGTACTATCTCATTGATTAAACGTTCAAATCTCTGTCTGTTACGATAGATTGAAACACTTTCAGCTACATAGAAAAAACCCTTACCAACTTTACATGTTACATAGCACCTGTGAGAAGTGTAACAGAAGTCTTTTCTTTTAAGCTGTACTTTCCTGAAATTGATCTCACAATTTCTTTGCTTTTGTGCCCTCTCCATCCTTATTTTCTGTATTGTTCTACAGACAAGTAATTGAAATAAAAAAAATTAAAAATTATTTTGTTCAAGCTTTCTCTTGGAAAAATGGTTCTGAGCCCAACAGTATTGCTGTTTGGTACCTACTACAGAGGCAGGTATAACTGGCTTTGTGGTATGGTATTTCTCATCAAAGATCTCCTTGATACTTCCATTCTTACATCTATTACTTACACATGCAGGTCTATTACTTACAAATTCTTGCAGCTCAATTTCTTGCTTCACTGTGATGTTTTTAAATCTTGGTTACCTCTGCACACCTTAAGAACTCTTCTATCAATGATAATTAGTCATCTGAAGCTTAAAAATCCTCCACTCTAGGTTAAACTGGTGTCACATGTTCTGTTGGCTGGGACCTTACTTACTATGTTTGTCTACACTAGTGTTAAAAGACTAGTCCTTCCAACATGCTGTGGGATAATCTGTGCAGACCTCTACATACTCACCTCTTCAGTTTTGTTCAGTCTCAGCCTTCCAGAGAGCATTTCATTTGGCTTTCTCTTCATTTCTCTTTTCTCATTTCGTTTTAATTTGGCTTTCTCTATTTTAACATATACATGTACTTGCCTTCCTGGAAATATATAACATTTCACTTGTCTCAGAGGACTTCTGGCAAACCGCTTCAATGTCATTTTTGTGTTTTACACATGACTTGGCTACAACTTCTGTTTGCATGATTGGGACTTTAAATACTTTGAGGTTAAAGAATCTCTCAATAGTGGGTGGGCATATTGTGTAATTCTCTTTTATAGAAATCGTGTTTTCATATCTGAATCCTACTTAGTCTGCAGTAAAAAACTATCGTTGTGATAGGTTTTGAGTTTTCTGGGTGGTAAGTTGTTAAATAAATCATAGAAGCAAACTACTTTTATAAGAAGGCTTTTCCTACTATAACATTACACGATGCCTAAAGCATGATAAACTACATGGAAACTGTTAATAATACTCTAGAGACATGGGGTTTGTTGTTGGTGGGATTTTTTTCCCACCACTATATCTCGTCATGGCTAGCACTATGCAGTCAAACAATGACATTTACTCAAATGCAATAAAGTCTAGCCTTAAAAACCATAACGTAGATCTATTATGTCTGAGATACACTTCACTGAAAATAAGACTAAATGGAACAAAGGGAGTTTATTTATTCCTAGTACTGATCTGTATTTGGTTAATATTCAGCCACTGAGCTTTATTCACATGTACACCTATAGCACTTGACATTATTTGAACCTGGTAAAGAAGTTTTCATACTATAGTCAGTTTGTAAAATGACGTCAGTGTAAGTAAGTATCCAACCCATATTTTTAAATCACACCCAGTAAATAAAATCGGAAATTGCAAAATGAAAACTCTTTTACTTTATTAAAAACATGTATGTCTCCTAAACATGAGAAGGCTACTGGAATCTGGTTGTGTGGCTACTCAGAAATAAAATAAAATAAAACTATTGGAAGCTGAAGAGGTAAGCCTTGTTGGAAGGGTAGTTATGGACTAAAAGATAGATATCTGATTCTGAAGCCATAATATAAAATAGTTCTGCTTAAGCAGAAAAATCAAGGACAATATATAAAAAAAAACCAATTCCAAATTCCTCAGTAAAGGTAGCTATTATCAGAAGCCAATGCATGAATTTAAATACTACCCTGCTATAAATCTTGAAGTTGAAATTTGAAATCATGTTAAAGTTCATCTAAGTTATTGGTAAAGGGTAAAGGATTGACCAGCAAATGTAGAGACTGCAAAGATAGCTGTTATATCTTGTAGAGAATCAGAAGCCCAGCAGCAGAAAGTGTGATAGATTGTTTTAATGACTAGGACTTGACAGAATTTAATTTAAGGCTTATTAGTCCTCTATAAACTGAACTTTATTATAAACAGTGACCAAACAAGCATAGTAATTAAACAACAGGTGGCCAGCCCTACTCCCAGATCACAAAATCTTCCTTCCACAAGTCTTTGTTTTGCTGTGCTCACTAGAGGGAAGTAAACATCTGGAATCTCCAAACTAAAGCAAACATTTATGGTGACGAATCACAGCTCAGCAAGCGAACAAGAGTACGAAATAAATTCTAGTCTTCATTCTACTGTCTTTGTTATTCTTAAAGAGTAAACTTTTACTTGGAATAGGCAGATCAGAGGCTTCTAACGAGAGATGCAAGTTAGGAATATATAAACATCTTGGGATAGTGGATCTTACTAGTCCCATTAAGAATTCCACTGATGGAGGCTTATGCCGTTCATGACGGTTTCTATAAATACACATCAGCATTGCTACATAGTCACATTATCAGTCTCATATTCCACTCCACTGCAGCTTGTTGGGTTCTTAGGATTTTTTAATTTTATTTTTACAGACAATCCTCTCTGTGCCTCAGACAGTAACACCATCATTTCTGCATCACTATGATTTAAACAAGGACTGGATCTAGTTAGAGAATTGTGTTCTAATGCTGAAGCATGCAAGGCAATAAGCACTTTTTTGCTGGCAATCTGCAAATGTCATTGTGCAACCACAAAGCTATTAATATTATTATTTAAATGTGACAAGGAAGAGGAAAGGAGAGAGGCAGAGGAGAGGGAA
>VZZY01008798.1:1781-20293 GCA_013400335.1 Eurystomus gularis | reverse complement strand
GGGCAGCCTGTTCCAGTGCTAGATAAANTCCAGTGCTAGATAAACCTTTTGGGAAAGAAATTTTTCCTACTACCCAGTCAAAACCTCCCCTGGCACAACTTCAGGCCATTTCCTCTTGTCCTATCTCTTGTTACCTGAGACAACCTCCTTTCAGGTAGTTGTAGAGCATGATAAGGTCTCCCCAAGCCTCCTTTTCTCCAGGCTAAACCACCCCAGCTCCCTCAGCTGCTCCTCATAAGACTTGTTCCCTAGACCCTTCACCAGCTTTGTTGCCCTTCTTTGGACATGCTCCAGCACCTCAATGTCTTTGTTGTAGTGAGGAGCCCAAAACTGAAAGCTGTGTTTAAGGTGTGGCCTCACCAGCACTGAGTGCAGGGGGATGATCACTTCCCTACTCCTGCTGGCCACACTATTTCTGATACAAGCCAGGAAGCTATTGACCTTCTTGGCCATCTGAGCACACACTGGCTCATGTTCAGCCAGCTGTTGACCAGCATCCCCAGATCTCTTCCTGATGGGCAGCTTTCCAGCCACTCTTCCCCAAGCCTGTAGCGTTGGATGGGGTTGTTGTGACCCAAGTACAGGACCCAGCACTTGGCCTTGTTCAACCTCATACAGCTGGCCTCAGCCCATTGATCTCTTAAAGAGACTAATCTTGATACACTGGAATTATTGAGGAGTCAACATTTATTTGGATTAAGTAAAGCACAGTTAAAGCCAAAATGCTGAAAACTGGTGTTTCCATATCCAGTGAAGGTGAGAAAATTACCTGGGCCTGAGAAGCGGGCTGAAAAGAGACAAGGCAGTGGCTGTCAGCGCATAACCTCCAACACCGCAGTTCTCCATGTTCAGGCTCTTCTGTAGAACCACAGAAAAAGTGAATGCAATATTCATTACTGTTTAGGCTTCCTGCACACCTCCTTTTCTGGGATTCAGTGTGGAAGCTTAAACCAAAATCTTTAAGCAAATAGAAAAATACCAAAGCACACACAGCTGAGGGACTGTAGGGTTTTTGATGTTTTTTTTTTAGTAGCAGCTGTCGTGCTTTACCCAACCTTCATTCAGTCATAAGGTTCTCCATCCTGGCCTGAAGTCTAGCCTAGGAAAAAAAAAATAGCTTCCTTTTGGTCTTTGCTGGATGTTTTTCTGTGGGAATGGGAATTCAGTTTATTACTTGTTCTCTAATGGAGAGTCTGGCACTGCTGTGGGGGAATTCCTGTTTCTCCACTGAGACTATGCCATGTAGCCAGGGATGCAGAATAGCTTTCATTCTTGAAGACAGAACTGAAGAAGTTTGCTTTAAATCCAGGAAGAAGTGCAAAGGCAGCCCAGAAGGCCAATCACATGCTGGGCTGCATCAAGGGAACTGTGGCCAGCAGATCAAGAGAGGTGATTCTGCCCCTCTACTCTGCCCTGGGGAGACCTCACCTGGAGTATTGCATCCAGTTCTGGAGCCCCCAGCACAAGGAAGATGTGGACGTATTGGAGCATGTCCAGAGGAGAGCCACCAAAATGATCAGGGGAATGGAGCATCTCTCCTACAAAGACAGGCTGAGGGAGTTGGGGCTGTTCAGCCTGGAGAAGAGAAGGCTCTGGGGGGACCTTATACTGACCTTCCAGTACCTGAAGGGGGCCTACAGGAAGGCAGGGGAAGGTCTGTTCACAAGGGTTTGTAGTGATAGGACAAGGAGTAATGGTTTTAAGCTAGGAAAAGATAGATTTAGGTTGGATATTAGAAAAAAGTTCTTTAACATGAGGGTCATAGAGCACTGGAACGGGCTGCCCAGAGAGGTGGTGGAGGCCCCATCCCTGGAGTCATTCAAGGTCAGGCTCAATGAGGCTCTGAGCAACCTGACCTAGGTAGACGTCCCTACTTGTGCAGGGAGGTTGGACTAGATGACCTCTAGAGGTCCCTTCCAGCCTGAAACATTCTATGATTCTAAGTAAACTAATTGCACGTAGAGTTTGCAAACAATTTGTTGGACCTATTGATCAGTTGACGGAAATATTGATGAGTACCTGCTGCATCTGTTTTCATTGTGACTTGTGGAAGGATTAGAAAACTCATGTTCTTCATCTTCAAAGCGTGTTCACCCGGTCATAGCCAAACACAAGGCAATAAGGTTTTGTGCAACAGATTTCTGTACACTGGGGAAGGAGAGGTGGGATTTCAAGCTCTAATCTAGTTACAATTTACATGTTGAAACAGTCGCGTGTTTTCTGCAGTGATATTTAAATGTGGCACCTTCATCTAAAGATGTGCTTCTGCCTTCCTGTGCATTTGCCCCATCATTTTTCTTTTTGGGAAAAATGCTGAACTTGTTTTCCTGCTTCTTTGTGTCTGTGCAGTCCTTGTGTCTGTCTGCCTTTGCCTGACTTTCACGGCTTTCTACACCAACATCGGGCTGGGTGTTTGCCTTCTTCCTAGTTGAACTCAGTGCCTCTGTTTCAGTGGTGAAAGTGGCCCTTCAGTTCCTTGCGTTTCAGTGTGAAATAATTCATAGTTCTTGCTTAATAGTTTTGTATCATTCTTGTGGTTCTGAAGATATTCTGAAAAAAATTCTAGCAAATCTGCTTCAGTCAAATCCCCTCCCTGAAATTACAGGCATCTAGTTTTGGTTGCTGTGACATCCACGTTGCACAGACAGGTAAGGTGTGGGACTGACAGGAGAGCTTTACCCCTCTGGAGTGGCATCTGGAGGGGAGACAGGCTGTCATATGTTCGTAGTATCACTTCAGATGTCCCAGGTATGGACAAGTGAGTGTCACCTTAACCATAGTGCTGAAATCACAAGCTACATAACATTTTAAGTTTCTCAGTTTAGGTAGTACCTTTATTGCATGTATATGTTATTTTTGTGGATTCAATTAGAAACAGCGGAGACTTGTTCAGAGTCACTGTAACAAGAACTGATTGCGCAACGTATTTCCTAATTTTGTCTTCTGTCCACAGGTCCAGCAAGAACAAAGAAACCACACCGCAGAACCTGTAATAGATGACTACAAAAAGATGGGGACTCTCTTCGGCGAACTAAACAAAAGCCTTATCAGAATAGGCTTCACAAGGATGTACTTCGGAGAGCGGATAGTAGAACCCGTAATAATTATATTCTTCTGGGTTATGCTCTGGTTCCTCGGCCTACAAGCTCTTGGACTGGTTGCTGTTCTGTGCCTTGTCATTATTTATGTACAACAGTAAAATTGTATAGATGCTGTTCAGATTATGTATTTTGACACTGTCACCAGGTCGGTGGATTTATGTGTTTGAGTAAATGGGTGACATATCAAAAGCTGCAAATGCTTCGAATTGCATTTCACTGAACTTTCAACGTTTGGGGTGAGAGTGGCTAAAATGATGCATTTAAAGCAAAGTCAGCAGTGCCCTACTACATCTTTGATGGGCAGAAAAGGAGATGTTTGTAATATAATGGTGTCTAATGTACCGTTTTCTACACTCTTGGGGCCTTAGTCCAAGGATTGGCTTTTTGTTCTCCCTGCCTCCCCAGTGTCCTTGCTTTGTACAGTGAAAATTTCCTGTCTGGTTTTAAGAGGACACTTGATTTGAGTGTCCTGTTTTGCAGTCGGAGGGGCCTTGTCTGCTGTTTGTTCCCTGAATATGCATAACTTGCTAATTTTTAGCTGAAAAGCTGAATCTGCACGAGGGAGGTTTGCTAACAAACCTACAATGACAGATGTTCATAAGGTGAATACAACTTCCCAACACAAAAGCATCTCTGGTTAGCATAGTTTATACCAAGCTTTCCCCTAGGAAACAAGCAATGGCAGCAAAATGCTTTTATACTTCACGCAAGGCTTCAGCTGTTGTTTAGGAGGAAGCACAGTCCTGTATTGGCCAAATGGTCTAATGTAGCTCTGCCTTGGTTTTGGAAATGTACTGGGCTCCTGCTGCTGTTTTTCTTTCTTTTTTTTTTTATACTTGCTCTCTTCCCCCAGCCCTCCTTCTGAAGATAAATATTTGGATAATTCATGGGCTTTGTAGGTAGTTACAGCTGCAGTGTTGGAAGGTTGCCATTCCTGACAGCAGCGTTAGAATATTGTCTGCTTCCTGTGGGTCCTGTGTGAAGTGTTGGAACAACCAGATAGATGTCAGATCAGATCTCCTAATGCTTCCCTCGTTTGCTCCAGCGTGGAGCCAACAGTGCCAGAAGCTGTACATAAGCGAGGCGGACGTGTTTCCTCATGCAGGGCAAGAATGTAGTTGCAATCAGGTGGTCATTTTATTTGGTAATCTTAACTGATTAATTTCCATGCTAGGCAACAAAGACACGTATCTCTAGGTGCGTGTCATGGGCAACAGAAAGCAGAGAATAGGATATATACATTCAATAGTGGGTCCAGAATTCACTCTGGCTCCCCAAGAGCCACACCAGGGGTGCATTGAGTGTCTCCAAGTTGAATGTGTCCCTTTAAAGAAAAACAGTAAAATGAGGCAGAATAATTACTAAATAGGCTACCAATTTAATACTTACTGTACATTACTTTTAGTAAGAAAATTGCAAAATTGACTTTGTCTGTGGTAGAGTGAAATTATACATTTACTTAAGGAAATGTAATAGAATTCGTGAAATTTACAGAAAACTAACTTTTTGCAGTTACTTTTTTCTAAACATTTTTATACTAGCAGAGATCAACAATAGATTAGTTGAAAATGCTATCTTTATCTCGAGACTTTTGAAGGTAAGGGGAGCTTCTTAAAGTCCCAGTCCTACAACTGGATTCTCAAGGCTGATTTTATGCCTACATGGATCATGTTGGTTGCTGGGCTTATTTCCAGGCTACAGTCCTTACGGACTTCTCTCTTGGTGAAATAATTGTTATTGAGGGCAGTGAACATGAAGGCTCAAGTCCTTTAAAGTCTTTATGTGCCTAAATGTCATCTGTAGACACGTCTCTGCTTTTCTAATGAACATGTAATTACCTTCTGGGGAGCTGGGTCTCCTCTCTAGATCTTCAGATGACCTTGACTGTGGATCCAAGAGGCTCTGCTGAACTGGCAGGACTGCAGAGGAGTCAAGGCCCAGCTGCGTATTTAGATGGCAACCTGTGTTGAGTGGTGCCTAGTCAAATGGTGGCCAGGAAATGTTTGAGAACAGAAGGTGTTCCTGAAGACAGGGGTTTGCTCCTCACAGCTGGAAGTCCCAAAGCAAAGGGCAAGTACAGGCTGAACTCAGAGGCAGGAGCTCTGCACTCACAAGTGCCTAGGGGCAAACTTTGCTTTTGTTTCAAGTCCCTTGGGAAGCAGCACATCTGTTTATACCTTTGCATATGTGTACAGACATAATGGTGGGTTTCTCTGTTCTTCTCCTGTAAAAGGGCTGTGCTACAAAAGCATCTTGTCATTAAAAAAAAAAAAATCCTTCCTTTCTTCCCACAATCAAGTTACTGTTCAGAGGACCTCATCCAATTCCTCTTGTCCTGCAGGAAAAAAAGTCTCTCTGTGGTTTCCTTGTTGCAGTAGTACTCTTGTGTGCTGTGAGATGGCACGTCCTATTTCCTTGAAGTGGTGACTTTGCTCTGTACATAGGGGATGGGGAGCAATGAACCAAGAGTGACTGATGGGTTCAGTGAGGAGATTGTTTATATGCTTGTAACCTTTTAGTAAGTGCACCACTGTGGCTGTTTCGCTCAGTTGTTCTTTCGATGTTCATGTTTGTATACATGTACTCTAGGGAAAGGTAGCTTTTGAGCTAAGATTGTGTACAGTGAATGTTCTGCATGGTTTCTCTTAAGGGTAAAACCTAAAGAAATAGCCCTCCTGATGGACTTAGGTTGGCTGAAAATGAAAAAAGAAAACTCCTGTATTGCATGGAAGATACCCCTCACCTGTTTGGTTTCATACATTCCATCTATCCCAATTTTGTGCTATTGCTGTACTATCTCCCTGTCATTTGCAGGAAGGGAAAGGGGACTGGGATAGAATCAGACATAAAGAGTGGAAAATGGAATGAGGTAAAATGATGCGTATGTGTGTCAAAAGGAATCTGATCATAAACATGTGCCAAAAATGAAGGAGAATGGCTGAACAGTCCTTGCATTGTGTTCTTCCCTCCATCCAGATGTAGTTCAAAGGCAGAGGAAGCACCAAGCATTCAAAGGATGTCCCTAGCTAAAAGGTAGATTAATTTTTTTAAAAAAGACAATTTCACTGTTGTCTATGTAGTAAAAATTGGTAATGTTATTTATATTGGTATATATGGTTACTATTCTTGATAGAACTGAAAACACCTTTATGCATCTGTCTGGAGGGCTGTATGAAGGAATTCTGTCCTTTAAATCCGTGTTAAACAACAAATGATGTAATTTCTGTCAGTTGGTATAAGCATATTAAAAGCTTTTTATATAACGTCTGTTTTTTAAAGGATGGACTCTTCAGTGCTGCTTCACACCCGCCAAATTCATAAATGTTTGTACTACTGTGTACAGAGAAAAAACTCGATGTGTAGGAGCATCTGGGTGAACCCTGTTTGCACTGAAAAATTATCACATCAAAACTGTCCGTATAAAAAGGAAAAATCATGTTTCTTAAAAATCCTGTATTAAATGAATCCTGTGGAAAGCACTTTGTTATTCTTTCTAATAAAAAGAATTGCCATCACTGAGAACTGTGAATTCTTCGTGGTGCTCTGTTCAGGGTTAACTGACTCCTTTCAAAGTTCCGTGGGAGGCCCAGGAGAAATGGGGCAGTGTTCAGGTACCCACTGAGATCCGGTAACTTGCAGCTAGTGCAGAAATAACCGCTGTATAAGAGCTGAATGAACTGCATCAAGTCTCTGTTGTTGAGTGTGCCACAAATTACACCGAATTAAACAACAATAAAAGGTAGTAGAGCTGGGTGTTAACAATTAATGGCAACATTATGGTGCAGAGTAGCTTTTATGTCACAGCGTATCTATTTTGCATCTAGAGCAGCCTCTGGAGAAACCACATGTGGTCAGGGGTGTGAAATACTTCAAAGTGACAATTGCTGTGCGACAAAGGTTTGGGAGTTTTCATTTGGTTTTTAAAATATGCATAGAACAGCATATGGTTCAAAACAAATCCACTTCAAACTGTTTTTTCTTTTTTTCCTGCAGGGTGTTCATTCTGCCAGATCAAGCGGGCGCTTAAATGTGTCTGTGTTGCTCAGGATGCACTATAAGTTACGCAGTACAGGTCTTCTAAGAACAGCAAAGTTGAATTTTCATCCTTCAAACTCATAAAATCATAGAATCATGGAATGTTAGGGGTTGGAAGGGAACTCTGGAGATCATCAAGTCCAACCCCCCTGCCAAGCAGGATCATAGAATCTAGGGCAGATTACACAGGAATGCATCCAGATGGGTCTTGAAGGTCTCCAGAGAAGGAGACTCCACAACCTCTCTGGGGAGCCTGTTCCAGTGCTCTGTAACCCTCACAGTAAAGAAGTTCCTCCTCATGTTGAGGTGGAACTTCCTGTGCTCTAGCTTGTATCCATTGCCCCTTGTCCTGTCACAGGGCACAAGTGAAAAGAGGTTGCCCCTTCCTTCTTGACACCCAGCCCTCTTATATTTATACACACTAATTAGATCCCCTCTCAGTCTTCTCTTCTCCAGACTAAAAAGCCCCAGGTCTCTCAACCTTTCCTCATAAGGCAGGTGTTACAGTCCCCTAATCATCCTTGTAGCCCTCCGTTGGAATCTCTCCAGTAGATCTCTGTCCCTCTTGAACTGGGGAGCCCAGAACTGAACACAGTACTCCAGNTCACCTCCCAGTCTGTACTGGTGCATTTTGTCACTCCTTCCCAGATGCAGACTCTGCACTTATTCCTGTTGAACCCCATGAGGTTCCTCTATGCCCAGCTCTCCAGTGTGTCCAAATCCTGCTGAATGGCTGCACAGCCTTCAGGTGTATCAGCCAAACCTCCCAGTTTTGTATCATCAGCAAACTTGCTGAGAAGACACTCTGTCCCTTCAGTGAGGCTGTTGATGAAGATGTTGAACAGGACTGGACCCAGCGCTGATCCTTGGGGGACTCCACTAGTTACAAGTCTCCAGCTGGACTTGGCACCATTGATCACCACTCTTTGTGCTCTGTCCTGTAGCCAGTTCTTAATCCGTCTCACCGTCTGTTCTTCTACCTCACACTTCCTGAGTTTGCTCACGAGGATGTTATGGGAATGGTGGTTGTGCAAAAAATAAGACTCGCTGCTTGAATAAATTCAAGCTTTCAGATTTTCTTTCTGATAAAGTATCTTGGTCAGGCCTTTTATAGGGTGTAAATTCAAGAACAGCCTGGCTTTGACCTGTTTCCATCCTGTGCTCTACTCTAGGTTTCGGAACTTTATTTCTTAGCTTCTCCCCTGTGCCAGAACTGACAGCTTCATCCCCTTTGTACTTTCCCTCTGTCACTCTGTAGCGTTGCTTTCTCTAGGGCTGTTCACTTAGAACAGTCTCCCTCTGTGCCAAGGGTTCAGGATTTTTCATCATTCAGCCTTCTTACAAAGCCACCTAGGCAAAAAATGTATTTTCAGTTGGATGTTTTGTTTTTACTACTGTGTGCTTACTTAACACCACAATGGAAGAAATTGGAGAGGGGATTTTTAAAAAATACACGTATTCTGGGTAGTCACTTCTTTCTTTTATGGTGCTTATCTGTTGTTTTTGATGATTGTTACCAAACTGCCATTTGCAGTTGCCAGAGGTCCAAGCGAGTGTAGGGTAAAAACTGTTGGTAGATTGGCGCCAGGATTTTGAGAATAAATGGGTCAAGCAGCCTGTGGCTCAGGGTTGTTTCAAGCTTACAGAGGCAGGTGGACTGCTAACTTCCTTAACTCCTGCCAACACCTTGGTTTCTTCCACAAATGTCTTCAAATGCATATAAAATCATCAGCATTCCTCCTGTACTCGCTCTGAGGAAAGTGAGCTTTCATCAGCTCTGTTTTACACGGAGGGACTGAAGGGGATGAGAATGGGAAAGAGGAGTTGGACCTAAAATAGTGTTTTTGATTTGCGTGCAAGCTTGTATTCTTTTCAGATTTTAGTCTTGCCCTGTTCTGAGCATTCTTGTGTCTCTAGTGCAGTTGTCAGAAGTCTTTCTATCAACCCCAGCCTACCTATATTTTCCATTTAATATGAAAGTGAAGCAGCTGAGATAATACCTGCTTTTTCCCAAATAATTCACTGAAGACAACTCTGCCTCCACCCCCCCACCCCGCCCAGCCCCAGGTGGCAGGAATGGTGTGACTGGATTTGGTCGCACTGTGTTTGAGACAGAGCTGTTATGGAGCATGGTGTCGAGGTTTTATGTTCGTTAAGCGTAAGTTAATTAAGCGCAGTTGTTTCTGGACTTGCCCTGGCGCATCACCTTGTGTCCAGAATGAACGTTGCTTGCGGCAAATGTTTCTGCTTCAGGAACCTGTCTGTGTCTGCATATTTTAGATGTACCATTTACTGTTAATTGCATTTTACAGCATTACAAGGGAAAAGGGCTCATCTTCTAGTCCTCATTTGCATGAAGGTTTAATTAATGTGTGAAAAGGGAGCCAAATTAGTCACTGGCAGACTATTGATGGCTTCCATGTAGAGGAAAAAGCTGCTGATGTGTGGGTGACGAAGGTACAAGAGACGTGCATGCTGTCCAGAATGGATGGTGGAAAGTAACCATTTTTCTGTCCTAATTCACAAATAAATTATCTGTCTTCTAATGTACTGATCTTCCTCAAGCTAACTGGAACATAGTTCCCAGGTACAATACATCTGTAGCAAGGAGATGAATTATTAGGTAAAGAAAATCCTTGGGCAACCAAAATCCTATTCTGTAAAGTATCAGACATTGAGAATTCTCTTCTTGACTTGAATGAGATTTTTCTGAAGTGCTTTGGCTTGCTACCTCCTTACCTTGAACACTTTACCTGGTTATCCTTTTAAATCATTCCTTCATGCATGTTCTTTGTAACAGCTGCTCCTCTGCCAAGAGCTGTTACGAGCCGGGCCCATGCATACAGGATGGCAGGTCACCGGCAGAGACTGGCATGTCTCTAGTGCTACCTGGCAGATGTCATGAAGCCTTAAAGCAAGTCTCCAGCATTTCCTTTGCTGTCACTTTCTGCACTCGCACATCGTGCTGGGTGCCAGACATCAGCCAGGTACCTAATGGCTTCGGGCACTGCAGCCCTCTGGGCGTGAGACTTTCTGCTGCTGAACAGACTCTGCCCGTCTCCACACAGCTGGGCACCCACGTCACTGTCTTTTGCTTCTTGTTAAGAGTGGAAATATGCTCTGGCATACTGTGGTCATGTCCTCATCCTAATAAGATCAGGAAAAGGGTGATGATGCAGTTTTCCTGAGAGAACAAACATTTCTGTGCCTTTAAGCTTACTTCAGTCTCTGTGTCAATCTTCCTGCTGCAGAGGAAAAAAAATTCAGTTTTGAGTCTATTGCCCATGTTTGATGCTTAGTAGATAAGAGAACCACAGGCATGCAAGTGCTTGAATTTTTATTTTTTTTTTTTCATGTTGATTCCTAGTTTCTTCATTCCATCTGCGATTAGAGAGATAAAGTATTTGGCTGAGCTCTGTTAGCTATGCAATTAACTTGGCTCTTGGTTAACTAATTCTTATCCCAAGGTCTTCAGCAGGTACACACAAATTGCTGTATTTTTTAGCTTTCCTTCACAGCCTTTATTTTTTCTTGTTCTAATGCATTAGCCTAGCTTTTTTGTTGTTGTTCCGAACTCGGTTTAGGGAGAGTCTGTTCCCTGCTATGGACACGCTGCAGTGGAGATGGAACTGTTGGACAATGTAGTGTTTTGACCCTGCATAGGCATGGGTTTTGTCAGTGTTGAGACCTGCCTGTCATGTCAGCTGGGCTTTTTGAGCTGGCGGGACTTCTGTGCTAAGAGGCAGGTCAGTTTTAAAGTACAGTTAAGGCTTGAGATTAATATAATTTACTTGTGCAGTGGGAGCTGTGCTGCAGTTTCCCAGGAGACTAAGCCATGTGTTGCAATGACAGTGTTCTGCAAGGAACTCTAGAAAATAATCTAGTGACACTGTAGAAAGAATTCAGGTCATTGTGAGTAACTCTGCTCTGCCACTAATGCTCTGTTCTTCCTTTGTTACTAAAAAAGAAAGGCAAATTTAAAAGAATCAAATTTTTAATCCTCTATTTAAATTTTGAGACTGGTAGCATAGATCCTTTTTGACGCTGCCCTTCTCCTGTCTTTTCTGAAAGCTTCCTGATTGTCACCTTTATTTTTTCCCCTCCATATCCCTCTGTAATACAGACAGTAGAGGAAAATAAGTGTAGCTGTCCCCAAAGAGAAGGCAGTGCTTCTAGAGCAGTGGTAGCACAGGCTGCTTTTTCCTTCCTACGTGCTTCAGAGATCTCCTGAGGAAACTCAGAAACCATTTAACTCGGAATCAGCTCTGCATCTGGATCATTAAATATGTTGTTTCTTTTTACTTGTTTTTTAGGAGTAACATTTAAAAGCAGGTTTCTGACTGAGCTGATTTGGGCCGACTGCTGCGTTCTGAATAACCCCCGCTGTAGGAATCCCTAAAGGAAGAATCTGTCGTGTGTGCCCCATTGTACTGCTTGCACACAAAGTCCCCAGGGCCAGTTCAAATCACAATGGAAGGAGCATGTTCCACCCCCCGGCACAACCCTTGGTCCCGCTCTAACTGGTCTCGTCCCCTTATTCTCATTTAAGAACCCCTATTCTCTATCAGAAGCCCCTCTGCAAAATCACTGTGAAGATTCAGAGGGGCTTTTCAGCCTGCAACAACCTTCCCTGTAGCAGAAAGGCATGAAAAATTGTGCCAGAATTAAGATGTTTAACTTTTATGGGATCTGATAAGAAGCAAAGGGGGTTTTTTGAGTTTTCTGTAAAACACTGAAATCTTTCATTCCCTCCACTTTCGGCATGTTCATGATTTACTTGCTGCATGCCTGGTGGGGGGATTTTTCATGTTTGTATTCAAAGAACATTAATTTTAATCTCCTGAGTAGTGTTGAGCTCTGACATTTTTGTGCTCTGTTCAATCCCATTGTCACTCCTGCAGAAGGCTCGCTAGATGCTGCTGCTGATGGGATAGAGGGTCCTGCCCTTTCTAGTCCTGCCCAGAAAAATGTCCTTCTGTTGCCTCTGTGTCAGTCCGGGATCCGAGATGTTTCCAGTGAGGCTTAACGCTGTGTCCTGGCTTTTCTGCACTCCAGGCAAAAGCTCGTCAGGACTGTTTCATCAGAGTGCTATCTCGAAGGCTGATGTGCTTCAGGACAGAAGTCACCTGCGTCTCCAGCGACCTTAAACAGGGGAGTCACGCGCTGCCTCTCCCCTGTCTCTGTGCTGGTGCCTGGGCAAGGATACTTTGGGTTCTTTATAGGACTGTAAAGCCTTTGCCTGGATTCCTGACTGATGCTTTAGGAGGGATCCTTTGCCAAGTGTGTAGTTGCAGGAACTAAAATAGAACAGACGCTGAACTTTAAAAGCAAACTAAGTGTAGGCCTTTCTCATTTAGGGCTTTTTTGCAAGGAATACATAGAACAGTTCCTTTCTCGAATAAAGAAGTGTTATCTGAAGTATTCCTTTCTAAAATGAAAACACAATGAGTCTGTAAATAACACTTCTCATTCCACCTGCCGGGCCATCCTGGGGTGTCCATATGCCTCAGCTGCCTGAAGGGCTGTGCTCTGGCCCGTTTCCAAGCGGTGGCTGTTTCAGGAGCTGCTAGCACGTGATGCCAGCTGAATGCGTGTGGGTGTCTTCTCTGTGTTCCTGAGTCAACATTGCTTCATCGCTGGACTCTGAAAGCATTTTATCTTGAGGAAGAGAAATGGAGCTTACTATATGGAAGATGTACACAGGCGCAACAGTCCGTGCCATTATTACTGTAAGAAAGCCCTGGAGCACTCCACTGAAATATTGCACAGTGCCAGACATGGGGATGATTATCTTTGTTCATCTCTTCCTGCTTCAGTGATTTTATTAACAGCAAAAATTTGCAAAACCATTCTAGCACTGCAGTTCACAGATGTGTAATATCTGTTACCTTGGTGTAGGGACAATGAGCTGTCACAGGCCAAAGATTTATTAAACCTTGAATTTGATTTTTTTTTTAGAAGTGTTCTCTTTGTACTCTGCTAGTAGTAATGTACACGTGAATGGAAAGTGCTGTGTTGTTTAGAAGGTTTGCACTACAAAACCCAGTTTGAAATACCTTCACAAAGGATTTTTTTTTAAACATACTGCACACAGTATCTTAATTTACATAGGATCTTATTTCTTGGAACACAGGTCCTTCATCTTATGCACCTGGGAACGGCCTCCTCCTTCCTTGAGCTGTGCCTGGCACTTCCCTGGCTCCCATTCTGGTCCCCAGCCCAGCTCTAAGTATGGAGCTGAACTGTTGTTGACAGGCATCTTGCAGATACAAAACAAAAGCTCACGTGAAGATGGGAATGAATTACGGAATGAGTTTAAGGATCACAGAGAGAGGTGTGCAGCAATGAAAGGCAGAGACATCAGAAAGCCAATAGGTACAACACACACAAGCACGTTGTTTGTCAGTTTAGAATAAAATCAGACAATATAGGACTGGACTGACTACTGAGTTCTGCGTGGCCTGAAGAGCTATTGGTTGTGTTGCTAAACAGAGCTTTTACTGGGTTTGTGTCTGTAAGCTGTGCTGTGTATGGTCGCTCTCAAAAGATCTCTGGCTCCTCTCAGCAATGTACAGCTTGGACGTGTGTGAGCCAAACTGCAAATTTGTCCTGGCAGTGAGAGAAGTCTTTCATAGTGCCTCTCTGCATCAGCTCAATCACTATTTTCTCCAAATATTAACCACTTCAAAGCATTATTTGAATACTGTTGGACTTTTGATATCTAAAGCATGTTCCTGCTTGGTGTCAGAAAAGCCATTTTGGTTCTTCAGAGGGGCTCCCGGCTTGTGGTAAGTGCAAAGCAGGAACCAAGCTCTGCAGTAGCATTAACTTGTTCTGGCTGCAGAGTGTCAAAAAAAAAAAAGGAATTAAAATTATTTATGTGCCTCATGTCTTACTTTTGAGCTTATCTTCAGTAAGCTTAGCTTCTTTGAGCCTGGTGCAATCATAATGGGGCTTTGATACTTTTATATGTGCGTCTTCTCCTTTAGGAAAATAAAACTAGCTTTAAGCCTTTTCCTGTATTGGGCTGTTCCACGAAGTTTAGCACATTTGTATCTTTGTTTCCTATTTTGCCTTTTGAGCAGTGAAATTGTTGAAGTGATCGCCTGAAGCCCAGACTTCTTAAAGTTAGCAGGAAGCTGCTGCGCTTTTCTAAAATTGCTTGCTTGAGACTTCCCCTGTGCGTGCTCTGGGTGTTATTTCCAATAGAAAGCAGTCAAAAACACTAGATAAAATGTTAATTTATTTCTTAGAGACAAGTATTTTTGCGAACTGATTTCATAGCCAGGAGAAATGTGGCAGATCTAGCCTATCTGTAAATCAATAACATAGTTATACAATATGGGGAGAAAAGTGTGATAACTCAAGCTGAGCAAGAGAAACGACGAAAATCTGTCAGACTGGAAGAAGTTTTCGAGGAGAATTCTTCCCTGTGGGGTCTGTACACCTATCTTGTTTATATTTGCAGTAGTGATGGTAGCACAAGAAATAGGCAGCTAATAAACTTACAGAGGCAATAGGAAAGATTATGTAAGAATGCTTCTGAGTTAAGGCTTGGAGTTAAAAAAGAAAAGGGGGAGGGAGAAAATTTCATCGTATGATGTGCAAGATCATGTAGTTCTGAATTTGTAAGAAAGCAGACATCTGTTGAAAGTGACAAAGAAAGACAGTGGGAGTTTTAGCTGAATACAAGAAAAACGAGGGCCAAGAATAAGATGTGGATCTCAGAAAACATAATCCTAGGATGTTTTGGACAATATATTTTTACTATAGACATGTAGCAAGTCATAGCATTGCTCTGAATTTTGTTAATCTTTTTATATATTTATATAAAACAAACTCAACATGATACAGAGGAGATTTCATGAAAATGGCAATCTTACGGAAGCTTGCTTGTTTGTGAAGGTAAAGTCAAGTCACAGGGCAAATCATAGAGGGGAAACTAAATGAAAAGGTGATGTTGGCTGAAGGGTAATTAGGTAAAAACTGTCAGTAACTTTAGTTCAGATATTAGGAAACATTTCAAACCCTCATTTGAGTAAGGTTCTGATGCAGTAGCATCAATGATGACAAGAACTGGAAATGGCTTTTGGAATAAAGCTTGGTTGATGACAGAAGAGCTGCCATGGGATACTTGCCTGCAAGAGGGGAAGCCTAGACTCTGGCTCTGGAGGCGATTTCTTCCAGGTCTCTGGTACAGCTACAACCAAAAGCTGAGCTGAGTTTCGCTTGTGCTCTTCCAGAGACGCCAGTGCTGGGGGGCCATGTTGAGCAGCCTGCAGAGACTGCTTTTTGCTCATGTTCCCCGGCCTGGTTGTCAACATGTTGCAGTACTGCGTATCACGCAAAGAGATTATCTAACCTCATCTTTGCTCTGACTTCGTCTGGTTTAACTGACAGATTAATTTCTGAGATAACAGTTTATAATTTGCTTAACACTGCTTCCAAATACCTGATTTCTCTGGCTTGGAAGCAGGAGTGATATTATTTCCTTTTGAACAACCAAGCTGATACGATCTGTTAGCATCATCGCAGTAGGAGAAAGAAAGGAGTTAAATGATTTGGCTCTTAAGTTATTGCTAAATTCTGCTTGCTTGCGTTTGGTTTGCTCAATAAACTGTATATTGTAGCAATGTGCCCCTGGCATCTGGGGCTGACCATTCAGTTACTTGCGACCATGATCATCTTGTGGCCAACGATGTGAAAAACACTTCCCTTTTCAGTTTAACAGAAATTGCTCAACAGTTACAGCCCCTTCCTCCCCTTCCACGTGCAGCTCAGCAGCACGCGGGTGCCTGGGCAGAAACAGCCTCTTGCGAGAGCCACGGCATCAGGGAAACTTTTTCAGGTCTAGCTAACAATTCAGATCTAATCCAAGCCAGCAGGAAAACCACAACCACTGTCACCTCAGGGCTTGTTGTAGGGTTTCTGCAGTTGGACTAAATGACTCAGACCCAGCTCCTAGTCAGTAAATCTGTGATCCACAAAGCAACTGTCACAGGTGGCACTCTGTGATGTACTTCACCATCTAGAGAGCTAAAGAATGCAGGCTTAGGAAAAAAACAAATCTGAATTCAGCTTTAAAGGACAGGTAGCCCAAAGGCTAGAACTTTGGGTAAGTGCATCATGTAACTTTGATTAATTGCTCCTTACCTCTGTTGAAGGAGAAGGGCTCAACTTTACCTCTCCTTTTGTAAAGGTGGAAGAGGGGCATATGTAAAATAGGTCATTTAAGACAATCTCAAAGCTAAGTGGGACGATATTCTGAGATTATGCTGCTTCAACCCACATATAAAAGTTTTCCATCTCTGCAATGTGTTCTTCAGAGCACAGAGTTCCCTGGAAAATGTGTAGCAGCAACACATACCTGTACTCCAGGCCTGCTGGTAGGTGTGGTTAAAACACGGATGCATGCGCTCTTTAAAAACATGTACGTACCACCTTTGTGAACACACTGAAATTTAAGAAATTCAATTCCAAATAACTTCTTAGTAGCACATATCTATGTCAACGTAAGCAATGTTACTGCAGGGTAATGGGTGATCTCTCATGTGCCAGAGTCCACTGCCACAACGGCTGCTAATGAAGGCAGCATATGTTATTATTTACTTTCCATTAGTACCTGCAAATCTCTATGCCTCCGATGCTGTAAAATCCTGTTGTATCTGTTCCTACAGGCTTACATCTAAGGAAATGGAAGAAGGCAGAGGGTTGAAAACACTCTTTTTGGTGGGGAGATATGGAGTGGTCATACTCAGGAGCCAAGACTTGTCATGAATGTTTCCCAACTATCCCATTAAAAAAACCCACCTGCTCAGCTGCTGAGCCTGCTGGGCATGCACAGCCTGGACTCTGCCTGCCTGGGCAGCTGTTGGCAGGACCTTGGGAGCTCTGCAGAAAGGAGAACATCAGTACCCAACAGCAGCTCCATCCTGAGCAGCCGGCTGCTTCAGATCTTCCAGTGGGAATACCTAGAAGTGGTATTCAAGGGTTTTAGTGCACTAATGGAAAAGTCATTATCTTGCACATGGGAGCCTCATTCAAAGATACAGTTCTTGCTCAAATAAAACAAGCCTGAATTTCAAGATCTGCTATTAGGTACAGCTATAAATCCTCAAAGTATCAGCCAGCGGGATTTGACCAACATAAATGAAGAAATGGTGCTTGAGGGTATGATAGGAAGTAAAAAGAAGTCTGCCACAAATAGTCCGAAGAAACAGTAATCTTTGCTACGTGGTGAAATACAGCTGGGCTAAATTTCTCACAGCTTACTGCCTTGTTAAAAAGCCATCACAACTGCGGCTGCAGCACTGTGAGCTGTGCTGGATTATCTTTTCAGGGGAGTCCAGATTCTGAGGTGGAAATAGCACAGATAGCTTCCCAGGAGCTTGCGGACTTCACCTAATTTGACAGTATGTTCGTATAAATGTGAAACAAATTGACACGGTCTTTGTAAATCTAATGACATGTGCTGTCACTGCTGCCTCCCTATGAATAGGACAAGAGAGACAAGGAACTGAGTACAGCTGGGAAGATTTCTTCTTGTCCGCAAAGTGAGTAAGGTAGGGCAGAACCAAACACACACTCAAATCCGTAGTTCTGTGGCTGTTTTGAAATAAGACGCATGGCCAGCTCTAACAGAACACTTATTTTCTTAGTGTTTGCTAGTTACTAACTAGAGAAGGTGTTATAACAAGTAATTCTTCCACCACTGGAAACTCATTCAAAGTTACTTGTAAAAATCCCAGGCGTAAAGAGTTAAGTTATTTGTCCTAGCCCCAGTTTCATAAGGGTTGGGGTTTTTTTTTCTGAAATATGCTTTTCCAGGGGCACTCTTGCCCAGCGAGCCTTAGCAAATCAGTGCTTCTGGGAGGGAGGCAACCTATTGTTTAAAGCCACAGCCTCCCAGGGACAGAACAATTACGGCAGGGACCAGCAGGTCAAGCACCAGCGCTTAACCACCAGTGGTTATAATTCTGAGCCAACCTGCAGATGAAGGATCAAAAGAAAAAGCAAGGAGCCCCACGACCACATCGGTCTGATGCAGATACGTGGAAGGAACACCCCAGACACACCCCTCCTCCCGAACACCAACAAGGATTCCTAGCAGCACATGGGGGTCCCCGAAGTTCCACATCTTAGTAGATTACCCAGCTGATCTCTTCACCCAATATTAAATATCCCTCTTGGATGTTTTGGGGCCGTCAGTAAAACATCGTCAGTANCGGCGCCCGGGCGAGGGGCGCGGCCCGGAGAGTCCCTGGGTCTGCTGGCGGCTGCGCACACCCTCACTACGGAGTTGGCGGCAATGCCGGGGCGGGAAGCGCCCTGATCCCCGGAGAAGCTCAGACGCTGAGTTTGGCCTGGTGCGTGCTG
>VZZY01008796.1:134640-154800 GCA_013400335.1 Eurystomus gularis | reverse complement strand
CTTGGGCAAGAATTGAGAACTCCTCATGCAACACCACTGGGCATCTGGCCATCGCCTATGAGACCCACTAAGACAGTGGTCACTGTCACGTTGGTTCTGAGGAGCATGTAGGCCAGTTCTCTGTTTTCTTTCCTCTCTGGAAAGCACATGCAGCTCTCTGCAAGGATGCAGTGCAACATGAATATGGTGGGTTATCTTCATGGCAGTGGCCCAAGGGTGTGGAGACCCTATCAAGGATGGACACCTAGAATTGACATCTCTGGCCATCTCCAGTAAAGTAGTGAGCAATTCAGTGTCTTCTCAAGAGGGCCAACTGAAAAAACAGGTCAACGCTGGCTCTATTGTGTGGTATAGTTTCGGTCAGCCTTTTCCTGATCTTCATAGGGAAGAACGAAATAGTGGAAAACTTCTAAGACTTTTTTTTTTTTTTGTATTTCAGGAATCTCTGTGAAAAAAAAGAGTGCATTCTAAAATGACTTGCATTTCTGGAATGAGAGCAAACACTGGAGTTTGGAGGGTCAGTGGCTTTGTTCATATGGATCAAATTCTCTATAAAAAGTTGATAAATTGGTATTTCTGCTTGTGAATTTGAAAGTTACAGCTCTTCACATGGGGTCTGGCTGCACCTAGGCTTTCAGGATTCTTATTTTATATCTGACAGGCTCCAGCGGTTTATTAACACGTTTATTCTGTCCAGCCTCTTGTTCAGCCCTACTTCTCTTCCTGGGTTGCTGTATTTATTCCTGGGTGTCTTCTGACTATCAAACCAAATTCAGATGTGAACTCAGCGATGGATATCATGGGGTGCAGGGAACAATTATAAGGAGCACAAACAGCCTACATACACAGCAGGAACAGCTCTCTGATTCAGAGCCCTTGTTATAGATCAGAGCCCATAAGATTCAAAGTCCATATAGACCGTCAGAAACTGTGTGGCCCCTGGATTTCCTCTGAAACATGCCTTGGAAAGTACAAAAAGACATATCTGTCACACAAACCGATTTATTTAACCGTTGCCAGCCTGGGGTGTACTGGTGTAGTAGAAAGAGGAATGTCCAAAGCTAGGGCTGGGTTAAAGCAGGGCACACTAGCCCAGAAGTTTTCATATCTGGATTCTGCAGCAGCAACACATTACTTGATTAGGATTGGTGGTGGAGATCCATGGCTGGTTGGACTAATTGCTCCTCAGCTCTGAAAATGCACCCTCAGCCATTTTCAGAAAATTAACTTCTGCGTCCGTGGGCATCTTCTCAGTGATTTCCCTTCTACACTGGTGAAACAACCTTTATAGGCAAAGAAGTTCATCAGACAGGCCACAACATACAATGAAACCTCTGATCAAAGCCATTGCCTTTCCAAAAGCACTTACCCTGAATCCTTGGGAAGCCCCTGATGCTGTGAAAATGCATATGACCAGGTTGCTCTTTACTGCACTAATACCCCCTGGCTCTGCAGTGCAGGAGGGTGCTTTCTTCACACACTTTTCTGATTCTGCCTCTGCTTCTAGTGCAGGAGCCATCCTTTCTTGAGACTGCTTCATTGGGGCATGCAGAAGCATTACTGGGATCTGCTTTCTGATGTATGGTTTGCACCAAACCTGGTTTTCTTGACCAGCCATCATTGTTATCAAAGAAGCAGTCCCTCCTCTGCACTCCTGTTAAAGGACATTGATGTTTGTTGTTTCCTCTCCACTTTTTGCGGTCAGAGGTTTGCACACTTCACTGCGCCAGCCCAGCAACTCATCAATGTCACGGTAGCTTTGTAAGGCTCATCAAAGCCGCAGAATTAGGCCTTTAACAAGCCACCAACTTTCTGCTGAATGCACCCCCAACTTCACTGACAAGTCTGCAGTGGCAATGACCCAATTTCATCTCTCTCTGCCACTCAACCTTAGACAAGAGCATGGGATTTATTATGCTGGGACTTGTGCTCCTAAGCGTCAGGACGTTGCTGTCATCAGCAGTTGACAGGCCATCAAGAAAACATTGCTGTCAAAGTGACAAGCCAGCAGTTAGCATTTCCCCAAACCCCTGTTTATCTGTAAACAGCAAGAGAAGTGCAGCTCCTGCTCATGAAAACAGGCTCTCCAGGGCCTGGGGGGGATCATCCCTGCAGCCCATGCTCAGGACAGGAAGCAGTTCCCAGCCCTACAGCATAGCGACTGGAGGCTGAGAAGCTTCTGAGACAGCTGCTCTGCACTGCTGCAGGCAGGAGGAAATCCCGGCCACCTCACCAAAGGCTTTTTTGGTTGGTGAGAGGTAAAGGTAGTCAGTGTGGTGTGGCTGTCCATCACATCTGCACCCTATATTTTGGAAGAACATGTATTAGGCTTGAATAACCTCTAAGCACGGGAGGAGAGGACTTAGCATAGAGCATCGGGTCCATGGTTTCCCTAATTGGGGTATTACCTGGGTGTGGCTACTAGCCAGAGGTAGCATCATTTTTTTTTTATTAAAGTAAATTCTTTCTCATTAAACCTCCTTTTTTAAAATTTAGGACCACGATTCTTGGCATGCCGTTTTCCCTGACGATGCAGGCTCTCTTACACTGTGGCTTCAATTCCTTCAGGTGAGGATGCCCCTGCCAGCAGCAGCTGAGGGGCCATCACACAGGTGGCATCTCCTGGCTGACAAATGGGAGGTCACCTGCAGTCGTTTTGTGAAGCAACCTACTTGCATTATTTAGAGCAAAGCCCAGAGTGACACTTCCCTTGTGTACTCTTGAGCTGGGATGGTCTAAAATGCAATTGTTTGAAATGTCATGTCAGGAGGACCTTTACCAGCAAGTGCTGTATGTGAAAAAGAGACATTTTGGAAGCATGCATGTGTTTTAGCTCTTTTTAGGGGCTAGTCTCTCTGGGGAGTGAGCTGTCTCCATCAGTTTGTGTCTGTTTTCCACAGGCTAAGCCAATTCATAATTATTTAGTTACTTTTGATAATATATACAGGATTTCTCTCTGAAATTAAGCCAGTGCATGCAGTATTTCCCTTAGCATTTAAAGTGCCCTTCCACCAAGGGAACGAAGGTTTCAAGGTATCGAATCACTCCCTTTTGTTCACAGGTGGTTTTACTCTAATAACTGTCACAGTGTAATGAAAAAAAAAAATAGAGGGAAAAAAATGCTGAAGTGCATCTCATGACTCAGATAGCCATAGACAAGTTTTAGCACCTTATTTCCTCCTCCCAGGAAATCCTTCATCCCTGTGCTGCTCAGAGGTATTAAAGGACAAGAGATGATGCATGACCCTAGGTCCAAATCAGCACCCCTGGCTGAAATTTCATCACAGCCACCTATTGCCCCAAATTAGATTTTCTGCAGCCTGTTGTTTCCATCCAGGCACTGTCAGCAGTGTTAGGAAGGACACAGCACAGGCTTAGCTCTGCCACAGGCGAGCAGGGGGTGAGCAGGTGCCTGCCTCTTTAATGGGGAAGTGAACCAAATTAATCCTATTCAGACTCAAAGCCTACTGTCAGAGGAAGGCTGAGAGGTCAGCATAGAACTGCTCTACATAGCTACATTTTTATTGTGTTAATTTACCCACTGCACAGTCTGAGGATTCAAGAGCAAATCCGTTTTGCAGCTAGCATGTAAATAGAGAAAACCTTCTAGAAAATGGTGGGAACCAGTTTCATTGCGGAGAAAGTCTGCATTGCTCAGCTCTGCTTTTCGCAGGAACAAGGCTGCCCTTCCAAGGTGGGCTGCTGGTGCTTGCTCTCTGGGTCCCTGAGTCTGACAGGCATTAAATTGAGGTTTTCCTGCTGGGGCCGGCTCAAGGTCAGTGCTGAGCATCCTGCCAGAGCTGCTGGTCCAGGGCAGAGTTCCTACCCTCCTGCCTTGTTTCAGAGAGCAAAGATACGCCAACCTGAGTTGGAAATGAAAGATGACGTATTTCACTCAAAGCCAGGAATTCAGAAGATTAGAGAAAAAAACTGGTCAATTGCTATTTCTATCCATTTGATAAGGATGAACTTTTTCTGCCCTAAATGAATGGGCTTCTCTTTCTTCCCCTGCTAACGCAGAAGCTTGCAAAGTCCTGCCTGAAAACGATTTCCCAATTAACTGGTGACTTTATGCATGTTAACTGCTGCAGTGCATTGAATTATTTTGTACTTTTTATTGTCATTATGAAAAGGTTGAGGAAAAATGTAGCTGTTGTCTCATGAAGCTGAGGCTCGATTTTTACGTTCCCAGTGCTTTGGCTGCTCATCTTTTCAGGCAACTGCACGGACCCATTGGCTTTTGCTGTGTCTTGGTTTGGCTTTTGTGGTCTCAGCTGAGTGCTCGCTAGAGGTAGTCCCCAGGCTCTAGGGCTGAGCATAGACCCCCCTTGGAGGTGGATGGGTCTCCTCTGGACGAGTCTTCAAGGATAGCTCTGCTAGCAGAGTGCCTGCAGCCTGCAGTGCCCCTACTCTGGGCCAAAGCGGGGCACCATTCTACAGCCACACACCGGGGATTCCTGGACATGACTTGGTGGGCAGCAAGCTGCAAAGCTCCAGCCTGACTCCCACAGCACCCCACCTCAGGCCCCTTTCTGGCTGTGCTGGCTGGGAGAACATGTGCTTTAGTATGTTTCTGGCTGGTCCTGTGGGGAGTGCTGGGTTGAGGCGGCCACCAGGGCAGGGCCCCCCCACTGCCAGCACACTGCTGAGTGTATGAGTTTCCACAGCTGGCTCTGCCAGCCCCCTCACTTACACCTATTGGAAAAAATAATTGGATGGATTGAAGTGCAGCACCGTTTTAATCAACCGATAAGAAATTTCGTATCTACCCTGATTAGGGGCCAAGAGATATGAGCTAGCTCCAGAGCCAGCAGCAGAGACAATTTCATTTCACTTCTGCTGATGGGGGAAGAAGTTTGAGGGGCTGAGCACTACTGTGGTCTGCTGCATTACTGTCACATCGGGGGGACCTGCCTTCTCCCAGCAGGCACAGGGATGCTCTAAGGAGCCTGGCCAGGGAGACGTCATGTCTCAGAGAGCTTTGTGCAGTGCCCAAGCACAGCTGGTTGGCATCTGGTGGTGAGCACAGCATGGGAGCTCAGGACAGTGTGAGATGCTCATCCTCCTGCTCAGCATCTGGAGGGGGGGGGGTCCTTAGCCCTCACTGCTTGTGCAGGTGGTACCTGGCACCTCACCACCTCTGCTCCACCATCACAAGAGCAAAACACTCAGCCTGGTAAAGAAAATGAGAGCCAAGCTGAAGCCATGATGGCACACGGGTCTGTTTAAGCTGGCAACAGCTTTGCTGTCACCCTGTGTCAGGTGGAGCACTGCTGCAATGTCTTAGTGCCTCATCTCAGTGCAATGAAAGGTCTTCACTAGACGTATTGCCTAAATCCCTTGGGACTGAGGTCCCCACCAGTCCCCCTGCTTTCTTGCTGTCTTGCTGCCACAGGACAGTGCAAAATGGGCTGTGTAACAGCACAGCCATTTCTTGCAGATGGGCCAGGACACAAACCCATGTCACGGCAGGGACACATGCACTGACCATCTCTGTCTTCAGCAGCAGTCAGAGGTACTCATGTACTCACCGGAGGTAAGACCATGTACTCACCAAGGTAGGCTGGATATCCATCAACTCCCAAAGAGGCTGGCTGGAAAGGAAAGAATAGGTCCCAGAAGCCCTTGCAGCTGACAGGGCAAAGCTCACATGGGGAAAATTTGGGCATCTCTCCAATTCTGCAACCAAAGCTGGAGCAGGTGAGCATGCAGCAATGAAGAAGAGGCATGAAGAGGAGGACCATTGCCTGTGTTTAGACTGAAACCAGTGAAGTTATTATTTGCTATTAGCACAACGAGCCAGAGCAGGATGCTACGCTGTGCCGAGCGAAATGGCATCTGAAGTTGAGATGGCAAAGTCAGGAGAGATACAAATGAGAGTGGGTGTGAAGTCACTCCTTGAATACAGGGTTCTCAGCATGCAAAAAGCCAGGGAACAGGGCAAGAGGAAACGCGGGGCACTGAGGACTGGGCCACTGGCTCCCTAATGGCACAAACACCTGGTACACACACAGTGCTGTCAGCCCTCACAACTTCATTCCTAAGCTCATAACATTTGACACCCCTCTTTGGGGCCCAGTGTCTACAGGCAGGTCTCCATGAGCTGCAAATAATTTTCATATATCTTCACATCTTTTTCAGTATTTTCAAAATAAAAATACTTTTCAGCCTGATGGAGCATAACTGGGACTGTGTGACTGGGAGGCGTTGGAAGCGCTGCATCCTGCGTCATGGGCAGTCCTCATGAAGGAAAGGGCAGTGGTTTGGCTAAGGTGGAACATCCTTGGGATGTGGGAGCATCTGCAACACAGGCAGCAGCAGGTGGCAAAGAGCAGCAGGTTCACGTAGTGCTGGTTATGGGCATGTGAAATGCCTAAAACCACCACCATTTCCTAATGGAACCAAAAAATGGAAGAGATTGAGCATCCTCCACATACTGAGATGCTTTTGGGGAGTTGAGTGTCCCCTTACACAACCCTGCACAAGGCATAGGGCAGTGATTAACCGGGGGTGGAGGAAGGTGTGGTGATAAACATCCTCCTGCTGTCAGCCAGGACCAGACTCTGGTGTTCATGGGAGGAAGCCAGGGAGATTTCACTTCTCTTAAAAATCTCATGTTGAGTTTTTAAATCAATAGCTTCACCTTCTAAAATGTTCCAGAAGAGCCTGTAACGATTTTTAATCTATTCTAAATGTCAGAACAAACAGCATTTTCTTCTGAAAGGCTTTGCAGGCAGCAGCGCTGGGAGGCAGGCAGAAAGTGCAGCTGCTCTGCCTCCCCATCCCTCTGCTCTGCCACAGCAGCCACCTCATCCCAATCCATGGTCCTTGGCTGCTGCCTTAGTCCAGGCTGTGGGCAGAAGGCAGCTTTATTTCTTGGGCTATTTTCTATTAAAGCGGGAAAAACTACAGAAAGAAGATCTGTGCCCCAGAGTGGAGCTTTTTTTACTCTTTCTGCTATATATGGCTTAGTTTGGAGCAGCCAGGCTCTGGGGGACATTTCAGCACCCTAGAAGGGCAGGATGTTAACCCTGAAGCCTGCTTTGACATAAGAAAAAAGTCCCTGGCAGCTGCCAGGGCTGAGAGGTCCTCAGGGCATGTATCATGGTCCCATTGGCTTCCTGCAGCCAATGGTTTGGAAGCATGGGTGTCAAACCTGTTGCAGTGAGACAACACATCCCTGGGAGTGAGCTGCTTCAGAGGAGACACTTTCGGCAGTCCTCTGTTCCCTCTGGGGATCTGCAGACAGCATCTGCTGCTTGCTTTTTTCTCTCTTACCTTTGCAGATGCATTTTCCTCACACGTCCTCTGACAAATCCCTTCTTCCCTCCTCCAGGCTGTGAGAGCAGAAATGGTGAAGATGGGAAAATGCTGAATTCATGGAAATAGGTTAGAGCCTCTCAGGTCTCCCAGCATGCCAGAACAGGTTGTTGAGATTGGCAAGCATTAAGCTATTTAAGCCATGAAATGATGCAGAGGGTCCTGCCTGGCACCAGATTTGGTGCCCCTCCCTCCTCACGGACATACATTGTAAAGGTCTGCTTTACTGAGCTCAAAACAAGCCCAGACAGCCCTGCCCTGTGCGCAACTGTGAAATCCCCCCCGGTATGTGCTCTTAGCCTCTCTAACCTGCCAGGGGCCTGGGGTGTAAACTGGGGAGAGGGGTGTGTGTGGCTGAAGCTGTACTGCAGCTGGTGCCCTGCATATTGGTGCTGCGTGAGACCGGAGGGCTCAGTGTACAACAGTACACTCCATTGTAAATGGTAATTTCCTCTTGACATCAATCTTGCTGCTGAAAAGCATGTACACTTCTCAATAGGCCAGGCAGGGATACAGTATTCTGTGCCTGTGCCTCGCCCTCCCTCTCTGATCAGGAAATCGTGCACTCAGGCTCTCCAAGAATCCCCTTTCAGGAACATCATTATGCCAGAAACCTCTGTGTTTCTCTTCCCTACACTGCACAAGCCACTGAAGAATGGCTGTGACTTATTTATAGTTCCTTTCCCTACCATCATACACTAAAAATGATCAGGGCCCCAGTTTTCACCCCTGCAGCAAAGCTGTGGTTTGAGCCAAAAGCAGGAGCAGGCACGTTGACCAGTGCGTACCTGAGCCATCCTTCCCACTGTGGGCAGAGAGGTGCTGGCAGGAGCTGGGTCAGAGCAAAACCCTAAGACAGCCATGCAGAGCTGTCCTGGTCACAGCTGGGACCTGCCCAGCCTGTGCCAAGCATCCCTGGGCAGCTCCGCTCCCTGGATATCTCTCCAGGCTCTGCCCAGCATCCCCGTGCTTTGGATGCCTGGGTTGTGCCCAGGGGCATATGAAACATGTTTGGCATGTGCCAAGCTTGCCTCAAAATGCAGTTTTCAGGATGTCAAACTTTTCAGTCACATTTGTTAGCAAGTTTTGTCTGAAAATGTATGGGATAATTTTTCCCAAAAATGTCAAAACATTTTGTTTAGACATTTTCTAAATGAAGTAGCTTGGCTTTCTTTCAACATGACAGCTTCATCTCAAATCTGACCTATCTTTTAAAAGTCTTTTTAAAAAGAGCTAAATAATATGAAACTTGGGGTTCGAATAGACATTTTTATTTTCTGAAAGTCCCCCCTCCAAGTTTTCCATTTGTTTTGAATAGGCAGGTCTCCCCCTTCTTGGTGTCAGTGTGAGGAGAGGTGGGGATGATTTAGCAGATGGTTAAATCCACTCCCGCCTTGGTGCCACAGGTGCAAGGAGCTCTCCTGGGACTCTCCTTCTCTTCTTCCTGGGGCACTGCCTTGGACACCCATAGTCCTCTCCATTACCTGACCCTTCTCTCCCTCCCTAGAGTTTTACTCCAGTGCTGCGTTCCCCCATTCTGGGAATAAAAATGCTGCTTTCAAGGCTGCCTGTGCCATTCTGGCCCCCACAACATGTTTTCCATTAAAGCCAAAGACTAATTTCTGACTTCATTGACTGACAACACTCCAAGGGGAAGAAATTGAGCAGGCTGTGAGGTAAAGAGATGGAGGCTGTGGGAAGAGAGGACACAAAATCAGGGGCAGCATCTGTTCAGTAGTTGTAGCCCCCTAGTAGGGCAGGGGCTGTGTGGGGCTGGCTCTGAGGTGCACACAGTCCCCCAAAACTTGCCCTACACAGCCCCTGGGGGCTATGCACTCTCATCACCCCTTCATGCCCTTGTCTGGCTGGGAGGTGAACTGGGGCAGCCCAGGTACTGCTACCTCCATCAGAAGCAGCAGGATGCTCCTTTTCTCCTCCCACCTCACCACTGGCCAAGGATGGGGAGAAACCTTCATTTCCCTCCATCAGCTTGTCAGCAGAGCTGACACTGCTGATTGCTATGGAAACCTGGGGGATGCAGAGCAGGGGGACACTGCCTGGCCAGGAGGCTCCCACAGCAGGAAGGGGTCCCCCAGGAGGAGGTGCAATGTGGTGAGGCTGGGTGCCTCTGCCAGGGTGAGCCCAGGGCCAAATTCCTGCGTGGAGGCAGAGGACGAGTGCTGGTTTGCCCTCTCCATCCCACTGACGCCCAATGGGCTTGTGGTGCTAGTTATTGCCAAGAGAAGATCCTGTACTTTTCCTCTCTCTCTCTCTCTCTGCATCAGTCGTGACAGGAGCTTGCAGCAGAAAAGCACCTCCCTCGCCAGCTGGGGACTGTTGCCAGATTTCAGCTCCATAAGCCTTTCTTCCCTCAGTGATGTACAGAGGTTTTTCTTATATGTGCAGCTCAAAGTCTCTTCTGTTTCACTTTCTTGTGAGGACTATCAAAGCACTCATGGATTTTTTCTTTCTTTCTTTTTTTATGTTTTGTAGCTTTTAAGAGGGGTTCCAGCACAGGCGAGAGGCTCTCAACACGCGTAGGTTCTGCCTCCCTTTCTAAGCAGCAGAAAGGCAGCAGAGAGAGAAAGTCTCTTAATTAGCAAGCCAGTGCCCCCCTTCCTTTCTCTCCCTGCCCAAGCCCCAGCAAAAGGCCATGAGCATCCATCTGGGGCACCAAAATCAGCTTCTGATGACAGTACCTCCCTTGGCTAGGCACACACATCTCCTGGCAGCCCTGTGAAACTTTGAGGAAAACACATAACTTTCTTCTGCAAAGAGACCAAATCAGCTTTATCTACCTTAGCTATGTCCATAGCCCTCTTTCCCCTTAGTATCTCTTAGCTGCTAATGCAGACAGGCTCCTGCTGCGGCAAGCGCTCTTATCTTGGTATTACAGATCATGAGGTGACATGAGCAAAGGTTGTGAGCAAGCTGGCGATGCTAAGATGAGGTTATCTATATAGGCAGTCTCTGAAGCAGGGCAATAGCACGGCCTGTACTGGCATCATCAGCCAGAAACATATCGGAGATGCACACACATAGGGAGTATTAGGCTCTTAAGGACGTCCAGGTTGTTTCCCCCCTCTTCCCCCACTCTCTTTCCCCTGGGGCAAGTTCATACAGAGAAAATCCTTTCCAGGGCTGCTGTCTCTGCCTGTGATGTACACGTGAAGCTGCTTGGGACCAAAATACTCAGCCTGCAGTGACTCTGCTAATAAAACAGACCCCAGGAGAACCTGCCATCCCGAGGTATTGGCTGGGCTGCACACACTTGAGCCAGGGAGAGGAGGCTGGTGCTATGATCAGACCTGAGAGGCTTTAGTAAGGTAGTAGCTGACTCACCGTGCTGCCTGGGGCAGGGAAGAAGCAGGAGCAAGCCCAAGGGACAGACAAGCGCTGCCTGCAGTCCGGAAGAGAGGCGCGGTGGCCCTCACACCAGTCTGAGTGGGGAAGGAGCCAGAAAGGGAGCTGCTCCTTGGCACTCAGCATCCCATTTTTATTCAGAAAGGTGGGTGTCATTTTGACTTGTCCCTGAATCCTGGCTTTGATGTGACAGCCTGTGCAGGGAGGTACAAAAGAAAGGGGGGAGATCTAGAAAATGCTTCTTGCCTGAGCCAAGCTTTAGTTCGACTCCTATAATTAACGACTGCGGCTTCCTAAGAAAGATCCCAGCTGCTTTGCTCTGCAGCCTGCTCTATCAATTTTTCTCTCACGCAACTGACACACGAAAACTCATTCCTGTGAGGAAGGGAGTGAGTATGTATAAATTAAATGCACCCGGAAAACATGAGCAGGAGGGGAGGGGGCAAAAGTAGCATAGACTCCATAGGAAGCGACACAAATTATATCACTGGGAAGACGCGATCAGATTCCCCTAGGCTAGAAGTAGCTTGCAGCATCATGTGTAGCGAGCCCTTCACACCTGAGCATTAGGTGAGGAGTTCAAGCAGTGAACAAGACCCCCCTATGCCCAGCACAGCATTTGTTGTGCAAGATGCGCTCTCATTTTGTCTTGAGATAAACAACCCTCTTAATAAGCTGTCCTTCTGCTGAACTACTTTTGTGCTTGGATCAGCCCCAGGGAACCTAGGATCTCTGTTTTCCCTGGCAAGCACATCTTTAGGAAGCCCTCCCAGCCTGACACTTCTAGTGGTCTCATCCACCCTGTAAAATTATCACATCCAGATCAAGATGACATCAACCCACAATGCGCAGCATATTGTAAAAGAGGGCATCCTCAAGCAGCAGTCTGTTCCTCAACTCCTTACAACAGGAGCCTTGAAGAAGCCATTTTCAGAACTAGCTCATGCTCCTAAGCATGTAACCCATTGCCCGAGGCTCTCTGTGCACCCTTGCTTTTCAGATCTGCTGCCTTTTCTCCAGGCCAGCAGGACCCAGTCCTTGAAAAGCAGGTCATTTTCCAGTCCTTTGGCAAGTCTGGTTTTCATTTCAGAGACTTTGGCACTGTTTGCTGAGGGAAACCTGCAGGCTGTTGCCATCCAAAGTTCAGCCAGTGCAAGGCAGAGCAGGTCAGTGGCTCCATGGATCTGGCACCCCCATGGCTGAATCTCAGGGGGACAACCACCTAATGGGCACAGGCACATACTCTGATCAGCCCAGGCATCCCCTCAGCCTAGCTGCCTACTCATTGCTCCTCCATCCTGTTTGCTTTTTTCTACATGAACTACAGCCCATCCCTTCACCAGTTCTTGTCTCCTCAGAGGCTCCCAGGTCTCACCAGATTCTTTTGCCTCTTACAATACCTAGACAGCTGTGAGTGCACTCCTGCCTTCTGACAGCCAGATCTGTCCATGAAACTCTGCTTCTGCGGTAGAGCTGGGGGAGACTCAGAGAATACCTCCCGTTGCCTTCCACTCCTGAGCATCTCTCTGGGCTATTCCCCCTTCTCCCATACCAGCCTGTTTAAGTCTTCGCTCTCTCACAGTGCTGGAGCTCCATTTGATTTGCAGACACAATTTTCTCCCGTATAATTCAGCTCTGCCCTGTGAATTGTCTCTTCACTAATAGAGTTTTGCTTACCTCCAAGAGGATTAAGTAACTTCTTAAGTCCTATTTCTGGCCTGTGCCTGTTATCTGGGAACACAGGACAGCAGCAGCAGGGGAAGCATTTTCTTAAGAGGCCAAGGGATCTGCCCTGCAGTCCCACTGCTTCCCTGCTCTCCACTAAGCTTTTGCAGGTGCTGGTAGATAAAGTTCTGCTAACAATAGCATCACCCTGTTATTTCTGCCTTTGTCACCAAAGGCAGCTACTGAATTCTCTTTTCCAAATGCTATTAGCTATTCCTTGAAAAGTTTCTAAATTTAAGACGAATCTTCCAGGTCTGAAGTTTGTGGCAGGTGTGGGTGGGTGGGCAGGGAGGGGAAGGGAAGCCTGCCACGCAACCTGCCAGATGCGCGGGCCAGGGCACGGCCACTCTTGCCTGGACACAGTGCAGGAAGCTGCAAGGAGAATCGACCCTGCGTGCCAAGGAGAAGCTGAATGAGGAGCTCTTGTTGCCCCCTCAGCCAATGCCTGCTCAGCTGCTAAGGACGTGAGGGGAAGAGTTTAAAGCCATCTCAGCTGTGCAGCTCTGCAAACCACAGCAGTAGGGCTACAATGGAGCCCCCAGGCAAACCTCCTTACGGCTCCAGCCCACAACACAAGCTTGCCAGCCCACAGCAGTCCTCAGCAGAAGAGCCCAGGCTGTCCAGGCTCTCAGGCTGCCATGCAGCAGGTCAGGTCCCCAGAGCAGCTGGAGGGCAGCCACTGCTTCACACATGGAGCAGGTACCACAAACTTTCCTCCATACTCTCTGCCATGGCACCTCATGAAGCCAAGCCAGCCTGGTCCAGCACATCCTCCAGCACACTTCTGCCCTATGAACCATGCAGTTTGTCCCAGTGCTCAGCACCACAGCTCAGGATGAAGGTCCCCACATCTCAGAGACCATTCTCAGTATCTTCCAAGCAATAGCTCCCAACCAAACCCTGGCAACGTGCCCAGGCAGTAACTCTTCCAGGGTGAAATCCCACAAGTTCATCAATGTATGGGGCTCTCTGGTCTTTGTTCTCCCCTTGAGGAGATGACATGAACTCAGGCTGACTGTGACAGTTCTTTGTCATGTGTGATCAGTGCTGTAGCAGACTACAGCTAGGAAAAGAGTTGTGCTTGAGCAGGACCTGCCTCACCTTGCTGACCTGTTCTGAAGACCACATCTGCCTCCATGCTAACTCTTGAGGTTTATCATCCTCTGCTGCAGCACCTGTGAAAGGCTAGTGGGGCAGATGTGGAAGAAGAGCTCTACCACATCCTCTCCATGGATGACTCCATTGCATCAGGCTAGAACGGTGCAAGACACAAGCTTTTTCCCTCAGTAACCAAGATTAGACCATGAATAAGAGGAATTAGCTAAAGGTCAAGCCAGCTAGAACAAGAATAATCAACACAGGCTTAAGGAACAGCTATGTGCAATTGCTCAAAATACAGCAGATTCTGTCCTCTTTTTGACTCAGTGTCTGGGGTTGCAGAGATGTTAGCAGTGGCCAAGAGCACTTCCAGCCAGGGGGCTGCAAGGCCCATCAAACAATGAACACCTGGTTTCTCTGCCCTGCATCTCCTGAGTTACACACAAAACAGATAAGCATCACCTTTGATCCCTAACTCTCCGATGGGTAGGACCTCCTGGAGCAGTCTGTGCTGCCCCCTTTGCAAGAAGATCCCTCACTCCTGAGGTTAATGTGATGCACCCTGGTGCCTCCAGCCTCAGCGGACAAAGGCTTCTCCTTGGCGCCTTAGACCCTGTAATTAACCCTTGGCCCTTTAGACCAAAGGGAGTTGGGACACATTGACCTTTGGAACCCAGTGGAAAGTTCAATTAATTTCAAGGGCCTTTTCTAGGAGCACCGGTTGAGGAAACAAAGAGCTCAGAGAAGTGCTGGAACATTGTCATCAAATTGTTCTGAACATCTCTATTTTTAGAAGGGTGAAGGACAGAAGGAGCTGAAGACGAGCCCCAGCGCATGGAATGGCGGCAGTAGTCACAGGCCTCTCTTGACCCCAGGCCTGAGCCAGAGGAGGAAAGGGGGTGATAATGATGGTGGTGGTAGCTTTTTTTTTTCTTTTTTCTTTTTTTTTTTTTTTTAGAGATGAAGCTCCATTTTCACCACCCCACCCCCATGGTCAGAAAATGAGACCCACAGATAGAGCTGAAGATAATGGCAGGTTGCCATGGAAATGTGCATTTAGTCTCACTGTTTCCATGGCAACTGAAAGACATACCATTCTGTTCCTCTGAAGGATGCCAAAAGTAAATGAGCACTGATTAAAACAGGGGCACAAACTTGGGCTCTAATCAACCACAAAGACTAAGGCCATAAACTCTTATTGCTCAAGCAGGAAATATTAAGAGCCATACAAGTGCCGAGAAGGCCACAGGCAGGAAGCACTGTGCACAAACTGCTCCCCACGGGGTGAGGAATCACAGCCTTGGAGTAATGACCCATCTCGTTGTCATTCAGCTGCCTCACCATGACATTTCTGTCCACGGTTGGATGCTAAACCCACCCCAAGTCCATGATCTACTGAGCCGTTTCCTGGGCAGGTATCTGCACAGATCAAAGCCAGTTACAGCCTAATCCTGGGAACCATGCAGAGAAAACGTATTCCTCAGAACCCAGCAAGATCCAAACTGCACCATTAATCCTATACCTAGCCCCTAACAGTGTTTGGTTCAAGGATTCATCCCCTTTTTTAAAAAAAGGCAATAAAAAGATTACCCACATGGAAGAGTTTGATACAATACAGGTGGCTGCAGTTTTTTTCTCACCAATGCTCAGTCTCCTTGAATCATGGCTCTTTTTCCAAGCTGGCTGAATTGTACTGAACACACCATTACACAAGGTTATCCCTTTCTCTGCTGCCACTCTCTCTGGCAGCTACGGCCTGTTCCAGAGGAGCACAGGGAACACAGGGTGAGAGCTTCATCTGGTGTGCATGAGAACAGGCACAGAGAATGAAGCCTCAAAATGGTGCGCATCCCCTGCTAATGAACCCAACTACCGTGTTTGCTAGTGGAGACAGTGCATGGTTCAGTCCTCAAGCATACGTTGTAGCAGTTCCCCCTGAAAATACAGCATGCTTGCTCTGAATTCAGTAAACTCTTCTCACCAATCCCAGCTAACGGTGTGAATAGCGGGGTTTATACTGCTCTGTTTTTTTCTTTCAGTTGTCAGCGGACTTTCAAAACACTGGCAAGGCTGAAGACGGCCTTGGTAAAAAAGCATTTGCCTTCACAGTGTGGGACACAGACAAGAGAAATGTTTCACGCACTTCTGTCTTCCTGTGATTGCCTCCTCCACCGTTCAGTGATTCCTCCCCCAGGTGCTGCATTCAGGCAAGCCCTAAAGTGGCAGGGAATTAACAGTACTGTGTGGGGGAAGCAGAAGCCCCAGAGGGTGTCATCCAGGAAGGTACTGGCTCCCCACTCCTAGCTGTCTTCCTGACTCACCCAACAGCTCTGTACAGACCTACAATTTCACAAGAGGGCTGAGCTTAGCGAAATTTTGCAGATGAAAATGTGGAGGTGATGTGGCCAGTTGTTCCCCTAACATCTACCTTGGGCTGGCCCTTGGTCTTATAGGAGCCACTGACTCCCAAATGCTCTTGTAGTAAGTAATATCACACAAGCCCACCACGGTGAGTGCAGTATTCTCATGCATATCTCTAAACCACATGAAAAAGGGCATAACAAAAATCTGCCATTTCCCTACCGCTGCCTGGCTTGAAGCCTGGAAGAAAAACCCGCAGTTAATAGGTGATGGTAGATATCAAATTTGAAGAACAGTCATAGGCTGAGGATGTGCTGGTCATCTATTAACAAGTCCCTGCAGAGCTCCAACAAACCCCCACCAAAGAGAGGATTTCTATTCCACCCTCTTCTACCCGCCTGTCAGTAACACTGATGATTGTGCCCTTTTCCCTTGAAGTTTCATTTTAACACAGGTTTCCATAAATATCTTTCTTGATCATTCTTTTCTTGTCAGGTGGGTGAACTGAGAGAATCCTCCTTCTTCATGCGGGAGCAGAGAAAGATTTTCCACTGCAGTTTCTCATTTGCCATGAAGCGAAGGCGGCAGCTCCAGCTCCATACTCTTGCTTTTTCTCAGTGGTTCAGTAGAATGGCTCCTACCTTTCCCACACCCCACAGACCCCTCACAGGTGTGCCACAGCACTTCCTCACAGCCTGGGCAGAACCAAATCCCTGTCTAATCCTCTGTACCCTTCTCTTGGCACCACTGGTCTTGCCCCACAGTGTGGTACCACCTTTTCCCCCTAAGGCTATTCAGTGTGCAAACCTTGACAGGATTTTTCTTTTTCTTCTGCAGGAGCCAAGATCTAGCCTTTTCTGCCTGCACAGCCAAAATTCACCAAGGTCACCTTCATCCCCCTCTGCTAACACGACCTCCTTTGCTGACTTCCTAACATGGAAAGAAGTTTTCAATTTCTGATGTACTGACACTTAAGGGTCAGAAGGATTCCAGATGTGACAGACTGCCCCTTGCATCCATTCCCTACTGGGAACTGGAAGGCTTGCAGCTTTGGCCAGTAGATTACAGCTGCTTCCAGAAGCAGGACTAGGAGGCCAAGAGCAATGTGTTGTACAGCTGGAACCTCTGCAGCTCCCAGCAGTTCTCTGATCTGGAGACCACACTGCTGCAATGCCAGATCAACTCAGCTCCAATCTGCCTCCAAAACAGGCAGCTTCAAGAAACTCTTGCTCTTGTCTAGGTCCTGCATGTAGCAGATCCAACCTCACCACAGAGAGAAGCCAAAACGCCTGCATACATCCAGTGCAGCAGCTCCCAAAGAGTAAGGGGTCCACCTAGTGCAGTTAGAGCAGTACTACCAGAACCGCAGCCGGGGCAGCCACACACCCAAGCTTCCCGTCAGCCCAGCAAGATGCCGGTGACACTGGTGGGGACCTAAAGCCTCATCCTCTCTATAGTCTCTGGGAGGAACAGGCAGATTTTTCCGAATGGGGAGGTACTCCACATGGACAGCACTTCCTTAATTTACTTCATCAGTGTAGAGTGAGTGAAGGCAGGTGGAACAGACATGACACATCTATATTTAGTAAGAAGAGGAATCCAAGATGAAGGCTGCACACTTACAGCAGCCGAAAGCAGGCTTTAGTTTAGGGGGAAAAGCCATGGTAGCTGCTGGTCTGCTACTTCCCCAGCTGGTTCATTACCTCCCACAAAGTATCCCAAGAGCCTGACTAAGGTCAGACTGTGTGAAATGGATCAAGAACAGATCTGTACTTCCTGGTTCAGAAAGCAATTCCTCCTGCCAACTTTAATCGCTCAGTTTTGCCAGCTGAAAGAAATCAAGTTTATCTCACGTATTCTACCTAAACAAGCTTTCAGCCTGTATAGGTTTCAAAGGCAGCTCTGGCTGACATCACATTCAAGACCTGGGAGCATAAGGGTAGGGCCAAAACATTCTGCAGGGCTTTAGATAAATCTTTTAATCATATCCCTTTACTTCCTGTTACAAAATGGGACAGTGCTACATCCAGCTCCCTCTAATACAACATAACTAGGTAGAACTTGTCAACTGCAGGAAACAAAAATGGAAAGGGCTATGCATTTGGAAAGCTTAAAACCAAAAACGCCTGTGACATGGGAGACTTACAAAGCTCAAGGTCTGCCATAAGCAGTTTCCTTGAGACCAAAGTCATGCAGTGCTCCCACACTCACATGAAAGACTTGAGTCTTAAGCAATTTCATTATGATCAGATAAAACACAAGAGAGGGAACAAAAAGAGCGTCCCCGTCTCTCCTTTCACCCAGAAGCAGGTGAATCACTTTGATTTAAAAGACATCTAGTGGCAGATAAAAAACACAAAATAACTAATCAAAAGGATGTTATTCTGAAAATTTCTAGACTTCCCATTGCATGGGAGTTGCAGAAAGGAGATATTTCATTTTTTCACCAAACCAGGCACAAGTTAAGAGACTAAACAGTGAAGCAAGTTGTAGAAAAGATTCTCAGACAACTAAGTCAAAAGGACTTGAGGACATTAAGTAGTACTCCAGATTCTTTTCTGCCATGTCATCTGAACTTCCTTCCTGCTGGCAAGTGAAGGCAGCAAGCACAGACTCTCAGGTTTCCCTAGCGTATGACATAAAATTCCAAGTCAGGTTTAGGAACAGCCTAAAATAGCACTAGGGGGTGGCGGGCTGTGTATTTTATTTATATATATATAAATAAAAACACACAGGTTTTTTCTTTTTTCAAAATAGAAAAAAAAGGTTATTAATTCTTCCTAACTCAATTTTTTCAGCTTAATTTACTCTGAAAAAGTATAAACTTTCATTACAAGGACTGAGGGCAAAACCACTGTAGGTTCCTGGGACCAAGAGAAGCCTGCTGGGTAAGAGAACAGTGAAGTATCTGGAAAAGCACACTGTGAGTTGGGGAGTGGAGAGACAGTGACAGTGGGAGGTGTCAGGAAGAGAGGCTCCACGTCCCATTCAGCTGGAAGACAAGGGATAAGCAACAGTAGCCTCAAAGAACCCAGATTCTACCCACATGGGAATGCGTGAGCAATATAATCAACTCAAAGACTTTTTTTTAGTAAGAACTTCCAGTAAACACACACATATATATATACAGCCATCTCTTGCAGAGACAAGCAGTTAAGTGGTTGCACATTCAGGACAGGGCAGGCAAGTCAGCACCACCTGGCCGGTGGTTCACAAGGTGCTGAAGATGCTCCTCCGTGCATGCTCAGAGCTACTTCATGTTTCTGAAGGGAAGGCCAACAAGTCTTAGAGATGGGCTCAGTGCAGACATGCACATCTGGAGTCATGTGGAACAGCTGAGTTACAGGGTAAAGGAGATGGGAAACAATAAGCAAAAACCCTCTGAAGACTGCCAGGAAACGTCTGCAGACAGTGTCCATCCATAGGAAGTCCAGTCAGAATTTCACAGAGAAGGAAGTCCCACATGAGCAACCCTTCTCTGCCTGGGGGTTGCTCACCACCTGGAAGGAGCTGCGAATCAGCTCCTGGCTGAAGTCCACCATGGAACCTTTCACAAAAGCCAGGCTGTCCACATCCACGACCACACGGGCACCACCTTGTTCAAACACCCTGCAGAAAAGCAGCATATTTAACTATTAACAGTGCTGCAGACCCAACAAGAAGCAAAGCCCAAGTACTATTCTTATCTCACAGGCTTCTTCCCTTCAGCGCAAGATACTACGATGACACACACCCCCTTCTTGTCCCCTTTGCAAATAAGGTCACATCTGATCACCACTACACCCCTTTGCCCTTGCCTGTCATCAGGATTGATAACTGTGTCCAAGGAAAACTTGTACTGGAATCCAGAGCAGCCACCTCCTTCCACCTGCAGCCTGAGAAACTCTGAGCCTTCTGTGATCTCTAGCAGCCTCTGCAAAGAGGAAAAAGAAGGGATTAAAAGACCTGCAAAACAAACTGTCAAACACTCAAAACGCCTCCTCTGCGTGCCGAGGGCAGGCCAGGCAGTTTGGAAGTCCCTCCCAGAGGCACCCGAGCTGCCTCCCGGGTCCCCACCTTCACGCAGCTCTCGCTGAGTAAGATCTGTCCGTCGCTGGGGCTGCTCTCCGTCGGGCCCGGCTGCGAGAAGGACGATGCCCACCGCAGCGGGCAGCCCACCGCGCAGGCAGGAGCGGGCCGGGGCCCCGGCAGCGCTCGTCCTCGACACAGCGGAGCAGGACGGCAGCTGCTCAGGGAGAAGGGAGGAAAGAGGAGGCCTCAGAGGGGTCCCTGCCGCAGGCAGCCGACCCGGCC
>VZZY01008796.1:56483-130033 GCA_013400335.1 Eurystomus gularis | reverse complement strand
CGTTCCCGCTGTTGCAGCCGCCATGGTGCCGTCCCCGCTCGCTCTGCTGCTGGCGCTGGGCGCCGCCGCCACCGCCCTGGCCGAGCCCCTCCGCTTCGTCGACTGCGGTGAGTGGCTCCGGCTCCGGGAGGCAGNCAAGGACGGCAGCATCCAGGAGGTGAACGTGAGCCCCTGCCCCACGCAGCCTTGCCTGCTTCACAAGGGGACATCGTACAGCATCAACGTCACCTTCGCCAGCAGTGAGCATCGCGTCCCCGGCCGGGGTGCCAGGGTGGCGGGCAGGGCGGAGGTGGTCGCTGCTGTGTCCCTCTGCTTGGAGAGGAGAGGGGAAGGGTGGCTGGAGAGGGGTCTGGGTGGGAAGAAGTGGCCGGGGAGGGAGAGCGTCCCTTAGTTGTGCTCTTGCAGCCTCCAGGGTGGGTGGAGGCGAGGGTGTAAAGTAGAACTGTGTCCCCTGCTCCGGTGCCGTGCTCATGCTTCTCCGTGTCCTGCAGAGATTGAGAGCCAGGGCAGCAAAGCGAGGGTGTATGGTGAGATGCTGCACGTGGACATACCCTTTCCCATTCCTGAGCCTGATGGATGCAAGTCTGGGATCCAGTGCCCCATCCGGAAGGGCCATTCCTACAGCTACCTGAATAAGCTCCCTGTGAAGAGCGAGTACCCCAGTGTAAGTAAACAGGCAGCTGATCAGCTCCTCAGAGCTGCTGTCCTTCCTGGGACAGTCCCATCACCTGCCTTTAAGGAAGGACAGCTTGTCCTGTGGTGGTGGAGGAAAGGTTAGAATATTCGGTTGACCATCTGGTAGCACTTCTGCTGTGAGCACAACTGTCTCAAGTTCCCACTTCAGGACAGACTCAGCAGAGCAAGCAGCCTGGCTTCAGTTGCTGAGAAGTGGCTTCAGCTGCTCAAGTATCCTCCTGTACAGCGGCTCCATGCAGAGCCTGCTGCCTTCAGCCAAACGCCCCCAAACTGGGGTGCTTGGCTCCAGGGTGCAGCTCAGCTGGGAGGCTGCGGGGTGTTTCCATGCTGCTTACCCAGAGAGTGGGGATCTGAATGCAGTGTGTGGAGGTCCCTTGTGTCATGCAACTGAACCCTCCATCCATGTAAAATACTCCAGGAGTCACTGCATGAGCATGGCCTACCTACTGCAGTGGGGGCATTGCCCCAGTTCTGTCCTCTTTGCTCCATGCAAGTGATAATTTCCCTCCCTGTGTCCTTGCTTTAAGGTTTCCTGAATAATCTCATTTCACTCAGCTCTTCTCTCTCTTTCAGATTAAACTGATTGTGAAGTGGGAGTTGGTGGATGACCAGGACCAGATGTTATTCTGCTGGAAGATACCAGTAGAGATCACTAGCTGAGGAGTCCTGCCATTAGTAGGGCTCAGGGAGGGGAAAAACAGAAGACAACACAGGCCAAATTCTTTTATATAACAAGCATTTCTTACTGCTTCCTTCAGAGCTCTGCAGCTTCTGAGCAGCCAGTACTGTGTTCCTGCAAGGTCAGCGGTGGGCAGAGGTCTCTTACCTCGTTTAGAGCCTCCTTGGGGTGTTCTCACAGCAGCTCAAGGGGCAGCAGTGTCTGCTGCAGGGGTGACTGGGCATCATCTTCCAGCTGCTCTGTGGAGGCACTTCAGTTCTTTCAACTGGAGCTGTCTGTCCTCAAAGGAATTTTTCTGCGATGCACCTGGCTGGTGTCTGAGCTGCTACCTGGTAATCCTTCAGTGCCTCTTCTGGAATGCCAGCCGCATCCACCCTCCTGCACCTCTCCTGCTCCATCATGACCGGCATGCCCCTGGCACCTGCATTTGCCATCCATGCAGCTGAAGGAGAGGGAAGGAAAGGAGACTTTTCCCTGAGTTGGCAGCCCGCTCTGGCTGAGCCCTTGCTCAGATCAGCAGGACTGCAGCTGGGAAATCTTCCTTTTTGTGGATGCGAAGTCAAATGGCGTTCGACATTTCTGCAGGGATGTTTCTTTCTCTAACCACCGATTTGCACTACTACTAACTTGGAGCTGCTGGGAGCTCCTGAACCTCTTTTTATGACTTTCCTTTTAATAAAGGCTAGACAAAAATCTGCTTGTGTTTGTCTTGCGTGAGTGGAGAGGAGGAGGAGGGAAAGCAGAGAGGCCAGGCATCTTCTGGTTTCGGTTGGGCTGGTCTTACTTCTCCACTGAAGACATGGGTGGAGGTGGTATGCTGGCCTGAGTGTGGGTCATCTGCAAGCAGCCAGGCACCTCTGCTGCTGGCTGCCAGCATGTCCAGCTGGCAATGTCTGGCTCTGCTCCTGCCTTGCTGGTCCTGTGATGGCCTGAAATTTTGCAGACTCCCTGAGGAGGTGGTGGTGTAGAACACGGCCTTGATTGTTGCAGTATAAGTAAAAGCCTTTGTAGTGAGAGCTCTGGGGCTTGAAAAGCAGCTCCTGGACCTGCCCAAGGGCTCTTGCCAACTGCTGAAACCTATCCATGCTCTCACGCTTAAACTGCAGCCCCCTTGTGTGTGAACGAGGCAGGGTGCGAGCAGCCACAACTGCTGCACTGCCTGGGAGGGCTGGAGTTGGCTCCTGCGGCTAGTACTGGGCTGGGGAGATAAGTATTTGGCCTGGCAAGGATCTCTGCTCAAGAGCAGGAGGAGGCTGAATGCCAGCATGAGAGGGGTAAGACCCAGCTTACAAGAGTGGGGTGGCCTTGCCAGGCTGGACCTGCAGGGAGAACATGGCTCTGGTACCCCTTGGCAGAGGCAAAACAAGTACAGTTTTAACCAGCCCCAGTGTCTTGAGCCACAAGGGCCCAAAATAAATGTTTTATTTAACAACATGAGAGAAATTTCCAGCAGACTCAGTTAAAAAAAAAAAAGTCACCGATAACTTTACAGAAAGGAAGCTGGACCTGCCCCCACCTCCCCCTGCCAGCCAGTGTGGGGCACAAAGGCAAGGTGTGGGGTTAAGGGATATGCCTGAGCCGGCTGCATGGACAGCTGGCCCTGGGGTCCCTCTGGCTTCTCCCCCATGCCCCAAGGTTAGGCTTCGGCTTTAGAAAGCTGGGGTTGACTGGCTGCTCAGAAGCCCTCAAAGCTCTGGCCAGGGAGCTGGATGCTTCATGAGGGGCCAGCACCCACGGTGTGGGGGAGGCTTGTCACTAGGTCAGTGCAGCAGCGGTGGGGAAATGAACCCCCTTTCTTGGCAGGGTGAGGAGAGGAGGCTGGGGCTGCATGGCAGGGGAAGGTGTCCAGTGAGCCTCCACGGCACAGGGTGATGCAACGGGTGCTGGGGGCCGGGGTGGGCTCTGCTGTGGCCGGAGCATGGGCTGGCAGGGTGGAGCGGGTTGCAGTGGCTGAGAGCTCAGCCCTGGCCTGTGGAGAGAGGTGGCGAGGAAGTTGTGCACTTCAGGGGAAAGTTGCAAAGAGCCTCGAAGCACCCGCAGCCCCGGGGGGCCTTTCTCTGTGCTCCCAGAGCCATGTGCCAGAGGAGAGCACCCTCATCCCTGCTCCCCTAGAGTTAAGCTGCCGCTGGGCTCTGGGCGGTCTGGGGCACACAGTGGTGGGGCCGGGCCAGGGCCACATAGCCCGGCAAGCAGTGGCAGCGGTAGGAGCCCTCCGTGTTCTCGCAGGTTCCGCCCTGGCAGAGGGGCTCAGGGCTGCCCACCTCCTCGCACTCGTTGATGTCTGCAAGGAGAAGGACAGGGATGAGCTGCTGGCACAGCGAGCAGTATCAGCCTACAGCCAACATCTCCTTGTGTCCCTGCCACCCCCTAGCTCCCTCCCCCCACCCCCCATATGTGCCCTATGCACCCTACAGCATCTCCAGGATGCTCACTGTGACCTCACCAGCCTCCCACACCCCTCAGCACATCCACAGAGCTTCCTCAGTCCCCAAGGGTGACATGCTCAGAGTTTGGCATCCTCCAGCACAGGAGGGAACCCCCCCACCACCACAGCAACGAACACCAGATAAGGGGTCCCTGGTGCTCTGCAGTTGGTGACAGCCCCATGTTAGCAGCTTCCTGCTGGTAAGTTGTACTAGCATAAGATCTGGGAGAAAGGCCATCTCCAGCCTTGGAAAATGCCTTTTCCTGATCTGACAAGGCCAAGGAGGCAGATGATGGTGACCCTGAGAAGCTGATTATCACCTCCAGGCCCAGAACACAAAGGGACCTCACACTGCACAAACAAGGGCTTGTTTTACTAACCTGCAAATTGTGCCAAAGGGCTCACTCAGCTGGTTTGCCACTGGGCTAGAGCTTGCATGCAAGCCCTGCAGTAGCTGCCCCACTGTGACAGGTCTGCTCTGCTAAACACATCCTCTAGACAACCTGCCTGAGCTACCCCAACTTGTGGTGGGGTCACCAGCTGGGCAGAGCATCCCTGTGAACCCCAGAGCCCTTGTTTGTACCCTCAGGACCTCCAGAGTCCAAATCCTCACATGCCAAGGCAGGTCTGAGCCCTCTGACCACAAACTCCAGCCTCACCCCCCACAGATTGGCAGGGAGTGGTCATGTGGAGCAGCTAATAGGTTCAGCTGGCCATGGAAGGAAGAGCAAAGGCTCTGGCAGTGACCAACGGACTATGGGAGCACTGAAGACCTCTGCCATCCCAGGGACCTGGGGTTATCCCTAGCACAGGTGGAAGGGGCCATCTGGCAAAGAAAGGGAAGTGCAACCCCAGGAAGGAAGCAAAACCTCCAGAGGCGGTGGAACGAGCACAGCAGTTGTGGGAGGAAGAAGGAGGAGAGGGGAAGTGTGAGATCATGGAATCATAGATTCATATAATGTTCTAGGCTGGAAGGGACCTAGAAGTCATCTGGTCCAACCTCCCTACTCAAGTAGAGACATCTCTACCTAGGTCAGTTTTCTAAGAGCCCCATCAAGCCTGACCTTGAATGATGGGATGGGGCCTCCACCACCTCTCTGGGCAGCCCATATCCAGCCTAAATCTATCCTTTCCCAGCTTAAAACCATTACTCCTTGTCCTATCACTAAAAACCCTTTTAAATAGACCTTTCCCTGCCTTCCTGTAGGCCCCCTTCAGGTACTGGAAAGTCACTAGAAGGTCTCCCTGGAGCCTTCTCTTCTCCAGGCTGATCAGCCCCAACTCTCTCAGCCTGTCTTCATATGGGAGATGCTCCATTCCCCTGATCATTTTGGTGGCCTTTCTCTGGACATACTCCAATATGTCCACATCCTTCTTGTACTGGGGGCTCCAGAACTGGACACAATACTTCAGGTGAGGTCTCACGAGGGCAGAGTAGAGGAGCAGAATCACCTCTCTTGATCTGCTGGCCACAGTTCTTTTGATGCAGCCCAGGAACAAGGCAGCCTTCCTGTGTAGCCAGAGCAATGGCTGAATGGGCACTGCAGACTTGAGCTAAGCCTCATGACCAGAATATTGCCATGGACAGGGCAGCCTTGCTCAGAAGCCCATGGAGGAGGTGTTAGGCAGCACATCAAGGGAGATGTGTTCTGCAGCCTGGGAAGCAGGGGAAGGCAGCCTTGCTGGAGGCTCAGGGAAAGGTAAAAGAGGGGAGAGCAGGCAGGCTGGTCTAGCTGTGGACCACTACATTGAGAGAAGTAAAACAAGGCTACTTTGGCTGAGAGGAACCTGAAAGCCAGAAGCAGTAGAGCAGCTAGCAGTGTGCATCAAGCTCTGGAGCCTGCCCACTCAGGCAGGGTGGGAGCAGGCAGCCCGTTTTGTGGGGCAAGGGCAAGCTATCCTCACAGGGAAGGGAGAGGGGAAGCACTGCAGTAGCTGCAGGAGTACTCTAAAGACCTGAGGTCAGCAAGGCAAAAACATGGGGGTGACTAGTCATCACGTAGGAGAACTGAGGGGAAAAAAACCAAGACAGGCTCCAGTAGTAAAATGAGTGCTAGTTAGTACAGGACAGACAAGGCAACAAGCAAAGGCTCCATAAACGTTAGCAGGAAACAATGGGGAATGTCGGCCTGGTCCTTATCGGCACAGGAAACAAAAGCCAGCTGAGCTGGCTGGAGCAGCTAACGTGGGCTTTGTTCCAGCCATCATAAAACGCTTACGGTGACCAGACAGAGCACAGACCATGTTTGAAATGTTTAAACGAGGGTGCAGGAGCACAGTAGGGAAAGGCCATACTGTGACAGAGCGGTTCAACAGTCAGATAGATAAAGCCGTTACATCCATATTGCTGATGGCTTGCTGCAACTCATCTTCACATGCTCAGTGCTCCTGCAGTCCCTGAAAAGTTGGCAGTTCTTTCTGAGACAGTGGATAAATGAGGTCTCAGAGACCTGAGGAAGGGTAAGTCTGGTAACTGTCTCCAAAAATAGAGAAGGGAGAATCCAGAATTACAGACTGCTCATCCCCATTCCCTTAAGCAAACCAGGTTTGTGAGTGATTAGATCATAAACCTTCCAAAGGATATCAGGGTCATTAAATAGCTGGTGTAGATCCGTTAAGGCCTGATTGTGTTAAGCCGATCTTGTTCCCTTTGCTGAACCTGATAACTGGCCTGTCAGATAAGAGAGAAGCAGTGCTTATGATGTGCCTTGGCCACAGTGAGGATTTCAACACGCTCTCACATGACACACTCAAGCAAACTGAGAAAATACAGTCTAGATGAGACTGCAGCAATTGCACAATGGGCTGCAAAGATGCACTCCAAAGATAATTAGCAATACCTGGCTGTTACAATAAAAGCCATTTAAAGCATATGTTGTCCAACCAAATGTTGTCATGAAGGTGGACAAAGGAAGAATCCTCATCCTTATAAAATGTATGTGTGTGAATGCCAGGCTGCACATACTTTGCAGAGTTCAGACTCATCCTGATCAAGCAGAGAAGCAGTCCAAAATCAACCAGACAGAGCTCCCTGAAGGCAAATGCAAAGCACATTGGCCAAGGAAAGGGAAACAGTGCATGAATGCAGAAGAGAGAGTAACTGTTAGGCAGCCATTCTGCCCAGCATTTGCGGAGGTGGAGATCATGGGCTCTGTATGAAGAAGCTGCATAACTGTGTCCTGCAATAAGGATTCTGGGATCTGGAGTAAGTGCAGTGCCTAAGGAAAAAGAGGGTCGTTATCTGCTCTGTTGAGTGTCCAGGACCTCAGCTGGCTTAGGAAGCTGCACTGTGAAAAGGATAGAGGAGACATGGCATAGGGAAGTAGAGGAGATGCAGAGAGAAGCTTTAGAGACCATGTCTCATAGGGCTGTGTGGAAAGTGAAGAACTTCACCAGGGCAGTGGTAAACATAGATGAAATTAATCAGGGAGAGAGTATCAGTGGCTGGTGATGTACAAGAGTGTTATGTGAAGAAGGGAGCGATCAGCTGCTCCCCGTGATGCCCAGAGGTGCCCTGATCTAGCTGCCAGCAGAAAGTGGCCGGCTGAACCTCCAGAAGGTCCTCCCAGCCCTAAGAAAGGAGCACCAGAGGGAGCGGGGACTCCTCCAGCAGCTGTCCCGGCCGGCACCGCCAGAGAGCGGCAGCCGCCGCGGGACGCACAGCCCCGGCCGCAGCCCCCGGCAGCCCCGGCAGCCACTCACCCACGCAGGCCATGCGGGTCATGTCCAGCTGGAAGCCGTCGAAGCAGTCGCAGGTGTAGCCCTCCCGGACGCGCACGCAGCGCCCGTTCTCGCAGCCGTTGAGGATCCCGCACTCCTCAGCCTGCAGCCCCTCAAAGCCCTCGTAGAGGCCTGGAGGGTGATAAGGTGGTGTCAGAGCTGGGTGATCCTCCACCCAGCCACAGAGGAGACATTGGGTATGTGGCGAGATGATGCTGGTGTGGCCAGGACCAACTCAGAGCAGTCAGGACCAGAGCTTGCTCCAAGCCTGGAGCACCCTGGCCAGGGTGGGAGCTGCCAGGCAGTCCCTGTGGACACAGGCTGAGTGGGAAGGCACCACTCTTTGTCTCCCAGTACTCACCAGTTTGGCTGGGCAGGTAGCGGGGTGTGAACCGCCCTGGGCTGTGGTGGACAGGGCTGCCACGAAACTCACTGTTGGGTTCCCTCCGAGGGAAACCAGCATCAGGGTTTCCGTACTCAGACTCCAGGTAGTTGTAGTAGGGGCCCATATCAGGGCTGGGAAGGCCATAGTGGGGGTCTTCCAAGCCTGGTGCATACTCATACCTAGGTCTTTCTTGGAGCTCAGTTCCTCTCTCACTGTCTTCACTGGCCCCATTACACAGGAAAGCAAAATCAGCTGCAAGTGGTGAGAGAAAAGGAAGGGTCAGCAGCCTGGCTCAAGAGATGTAGGTCTGCTGTGGTCAGAGATGCATCAGGGTGCATCCTCTGCAGAACCAGGCCTGTGTTCAATGAGCTCCAAACCTGCAGCTCTGTAGCTTGCTGACAGAGCCTCATCTTTGAGAAGACCAGCTCCTGTCTGGAGCCAGCAAGTCCTTGAGCAGCAAGAGCCCCAGTTCCCAGTGTGTTCCTATCCTGGGCTGCCATGGCCTCACATCTCCTAAGCTAAGCAGAAGCAGCGGGATGTACAGAGCAACTCTCCCTTAAAACATCTTGGTCTCATTGCAAACCAGTTTCAGGTATGTCCTACCCACTCGTGCAGCTTTGCCCTGGAGGGGGTTCACCCACTCCTTGGGCTGGCTTCAGCAATGTAGACAACAAGAGGAGCCCTCACTGCATTTTTAGGCAGCTGACCCTGCATCACACGACCGGTGGCAGTCCAGCCTGTCCCCACGTCTACTGAGGGATGCTTGCCCATGATGCCCAACTCACCGGAGGACCTGTGTGGGCAGAGTGCGCAGTTCTGGCCCCAGGCTTCACCGAGCCGGCAGCAACACTCGGTGTACGTGGTCTGCTCACCATGCAGCAGGTCTTGGCAAATGTAGTCAGCAACAGTCTGCCAGCAGACATCCAGGTGGATTTCATACTCCTCCAAGGCATCTGTGAGTGATACGAGCAAATGATGCCATTAAAATAATCCAAAAGAGTGCCATCCCACCTTGTCCTGAGAGGGACGACCATGAGCCCCAGCTCCTGCCCCAGCTGCACACTGTGCTGGTGCTGGCACACCTCAGCCTGACACCAAGCCCCCACCCACAGCTTCCTCCTGGGGGACCCAGCTGCTGGATGGGATGTGTGGGTGAAGGTGTGCTTCAGTGGGGGCTCGGGCTCACCTGCCCTGCTGGAGAGGTTCACACACCGGTTGCCAGTGGCATCCAGCACGAGAGGGAGGCTGCAGAAGCAGTGGTAGGAGCCATCTGTGTTCAGACACTCGCCGTTGATGCAGTACACTTCGTTCTGACATTCGTCCTGGTCTGCCCATGCGCAAGGACAGAGCAATGTATCAGGCTGGCAAACATGGGCAATGTGACCCTTTCCCTGCCCAAATGAGGACCTCGGGGGCTCCTGCCACCTCTTCTCTTGTTCCCTAGGAGGGTCCCAGGAAGCCTGTTGCCCAGACATGGCCCTGTAGTGTGGGCAGCAGGGACAACTGTGGGTGCAGCAGCATGGCTGTCCCTCCACGCACAGTGGGGTGCCCGCTGCCCTTCGAGGCCATCTTACCAACACACTCGAGTCTGCTGGAGTCATAGTAGTAGCCTGTACGGCAGAAGCACTTGTAGCCTGGCACTGTGTTCACACACTGTCCGTTGCGGCAGAACTCGGAGCCAAATATCTCACACTCGTCCATATCTGAGAGAGGGATGGAAGGAGGGAAAGAGTGTCTCAGGGAGCAGAGCTGTAGAAGCAAGCTGGGCTGGGTGTTGTACCTGCAGAGGCACCTTGGCCTGGATTACTGGCAGGTCCCTGAGTGAACCTCTGGCCTCTCCCACAGGCCCCACGCCTTGGAGCAGAGGGAAGCACCCACAGGCAGAGCAGAAGGAGGGATGTCGGGGAACAGGATACTTTCACAAATATGAAATTCATGTATGTTTCTGGAAGGCTGAGAATACAACTCCCTAGAGGTGAAGTACCAAAGACTGAGCCAGTCAGCCAATGGAAGATCTGATCAGTAACTGGAACAGTTATGTCTTACTGGACTGCATCTCTGGTTTGAAATGGGCATGGGAGATTTGCACCAAGAAAGAATCACTGCCAGCAGTGAGGCAGGAGGAAGGGGCATTTCCAGCTCAGCAATACTGGCAATCTGGGATTTCTCTGGATGGAGAAAATTAGCAGCAGGATGTTAGCATCCCCAGGGCTACCACAGCCCTGGGGAGATATTTCTGTGAATGCATCTCCATGTAGGACTTTGCACAACGCCCTCCCTCTTCCCCCTGGAATAAATGAGGGAAAATGGTGCTAGTACCTGTGAAAGAGACTTTTCCTGAGAGCAGATCTTCCTGGGGAACATAGCCCTTCCCAAGAGGGCAGATCTCTTGGTACTCCACTGGCCAGGAGGCAGATGCCAAGGTGAGATGGAAAGAAAAGAAACAACTTGTTAGTGCAACAAAGGTGGAGCTGATGGGCAGAGCACTGGCCTTGCCTGGTGTGGTGGGGCCACGGTCTTACCTGTGCCTGGGATGGGACAGGGATAAGTCTCACAGTTGTCACCCCAGGCTGCGCCCACAGTACAGCAGCACTCCTCCTTGGTGATGTTCTTGGCCAGGACGCTGTCACACAGACGAACGTCACTGATGTGGTAGTAGCACTGCTTGCGCTCTGCACTGTCAGAGAGGTGGGCTGCATGTGTCTCAGGGCCCTCTAGAAGACAGCAGAGCAGGGACAGGATGGGGCCCTTGGCACCCCAACACAGCATCCCACACCTAGTATGTCCACCCATCACTGGCAGTGTGGCCTTCCCACGTCCCCACTTTCAGGCTCTTCAGCTCCCTCCAGACGAACGCTGGCCCATGCCTGTGTGGGCTTGTACAGCTCTGGCAGCCCCTCTGTTTTATCGCACCGCAGTCAAGGCTACCAAGCTGCTGCTCTAGCTGCCACCCATGCTTCTGTCCTTGCTGCCTACTCACCCATGGCTGCTCGGGGCCGGCACTGCCCTGCCTCTGTGTCATACTCCTCGTGGTCGCTGGGGCAGAGGCACAGGAAGGATCCCTCCACATTCTCACAAAGCGCAGTCCCGCACACGGCAACCATCAGCTCACACTCATTCACATCTGCAAAGCAAGGAGCAGCAGTGGGCAGTGAGAGCTCTGCCTCTGCATGGGCAGCCTGTGCATGGTCTGCAGCATGGGGTCACCCTTCAGCAGGGACATGAAAGCTGCTAGGGACAAGCTGAGATCTCTGTCACATCGTGGCTCAACATAAGCTGGGCAAGAGCTTCCTGCCCTGCTCTCAGTGGAAGTGAGTCACTGGATCACAGAATCATTCAGGTTTGAAGGGACTGCTGGAGATCTCTAATCCAGCCCCCTGCTCAAAGCCGGGTCAGTTATAGGATCCCCTCAGCCTGCTCAGAGCATTGTCTTGTTGGGTCTTTAAAACCTCCAGGGATGGTGACTGCACAGCCATTTTGGGCATCTGTTCCACTGCCTGGTGAAAATGTTTTTTCTTCTATTACACCCTGCCTGTTCTCCGTAGGCACCTATTAAAGTACCTCTGTAGCACCTTCAGCCCCTTCAACCCTCAAGCACCTCCCTTCACCTCCACAGAGAAGGGCTCCATGTTCACTGGGAGCTGCACATGCTTTTTCATAAAGCTCTGCTCCTTTGCAGTCCCAAGGATCTGCTGTGCTAACAGGAGGGCTTTTGCCTTCATGAGCTGCCCTGTCCATGTCTGGCATCCTTCATGCGTGGATGCTGTCCGTGTCCATGCTCCAAGAGCCATCACACAGAGGGGACACCAGCCTGGCATTCGCCGATGGCTCTCCCTCACTGACTAGCAGACTGATCACAGAAGACTCACCAACGCAGTAGTGCCCGGAGGGTGAGCTCTCATAGCCACGGTCACAGATGCAACGGAAGGAGCCATCTGAGTTCTCGCAGAAACCATGGCTCCCGCACAGCGTCTCATTGGCGCACTCATCTATGTCTGCAGCAGAGCAGAGAGCAGGAATTGCCCTAGACCAAACCTCTCCTAATGCACGCCCCCTGCCCAGGCCCTTCTGCTCTGACCTAAAGACCTGGGTATGGGGCAGGCATTCCCTTAATGTGAGAGCCTGGCTGCCTCACTCACTCTCCTCCTATGAGTATGTATATTAAGAGAAGCTTCCTGTAGCATCCAGAGCTGCAAAGAGGCCACATGGATGGAGTAACAGGAGCAGGGTGGGAATGGGAAGTGAATGGAAAGCATAGGAGGTGGCTGGCAGGGGCAACTGAGGGTAGCACAGGTCTGTACAGAGGGATAAACGGACACAGAGCCTATAGGATCACATCAGCAGGAGATACAAGGATGCAACTCAAGTCTGGGGCAAGTGCAAACAGATCTAGGATGATACCCTCCTGCTCATTTTTCTTGACCTAGTCCTTCTCCAACTGTTATAGTGCCAGGGAGTAGTCTCTGCTTTGCACCAGCCCAGTGGGGTTGGACAGTCCTAACTGGGTCCTTTGCCTACAGAGGGCAGGTTTACAGCCCCACTGGCTGCATCCCACTCCTCTCCTACCACTGCATGGGAGATATTTCCCTGGAGCAGCCAGAGCAGCTGTGTGCCCACAGCCCATTGCTCCCAAGGCCAGGAGCAGCTCCACATGCTAAGTGTGAGTCCTGGCACAGCCCAGAGTGCAGTGGCTGGCAGCAGCTCCTTCTTGCTGCAGCCTTCCCTGAGCTAGGGGAGCCTCAAAAACTGCAGAAACCTCTTTGCTCTTTCCTCTTTGCTGGAGCCTGAACTCCAAACCCAGACTCCCCAGCCTACCACACAGTGGTACCAGCAGCCTTTCTCCTCATTCAGCCCTGCCAGGCAGGTGACTGGCACAGTCAACAGACCCAGCAAGCACAGCTTGCAGGGAGCTATGGTCCAGCTCCAAGCCTGGAATAGCTGTAACCTGCCCAGGACTCTCCTGGAGTGGAAAGCAGCACAATGCGGTGTCTGTTCCAGATGCCAGGAAAAGAGAAGTCTAGACACAAGTAGGCTGCTCAGCCAAGAAAACAAACTCTCAGCATTATCTGCCTCTCTAACAGCCACATGTTTCCTTCTCCTCCCCCTTCTCCCCCACACGCCTGGCAGAGATGTCCCACAGCCACCCTGTTCCTGCCAGGAGGAGGGACAGGGCCACCTGGGGTAGCACTTGCCAGGAGGAGGGACAGGGACACTCAGGGCTGTACTCACCGATGCAGTCACCCAGGGGGGTCCAGTGGAAGCCAGGCTGGCAGCCCATGATGCAACGGTAGGAGCCCAGGCTGTTCTGGCACCGCCACGTGCCGCAGATGGCATCCCCATATTCTTTACACTCATCCACATCTGCAGGGAGGTGGGCAAGCGGATTATGGTCAGATGGGGACCCTGCTTGCTCACTGCAGTAGCTGGGTCAAGTTCACTTGCTCAGAGGCCTTGAGCCATTGCTAGTCCTCCTTACAAGTCACCAGCAACCTTGGCTGCTGGGAGCAGAACTACCCTCCCCCCTGCACTGGCTGCATCCATCCCTGCAAATCCCAGGGGGCTGATCTCCCATACGATGAGCTCTCACCCACGCAGTCATCAGTCTCCTGGGAGTGTTTGAACCCATTTTCACACAGACACCTGTAGGAGCCTTCTGTGTTCAGGCACTGGCCTTGCAAGCACCGGGACTTGTCTGCACATTCATCCACATCTGCAAAATCAGGCCAAAATAATAAATCTGGATCTCACAGCAAGGGAGGGAGCATAGGACAGGACCCAAGGTATGTTCCTGCCATACTCCAGCTCACCTTGGCAGCTGACTCCACCAGCTGTGTTCAAGAAGCCAGGAGCACAAATGCAGAAGTAGGATCCATGACTGTTAAGACACTTGCCATTGGGGCTGCAGATCTCGCTGTTCAGGCACTCGTTCACATCTGCAAAGGGAGCAGAGTCAGGGCCACACACCCAGCCCTGGGGAACATCCTTCACCAAAGCCACATGGATTCCCTCTCCCCAGTCTCTTACAGGCAACCCTTGCAGGGCTCCTGGCTCCCTGCTTTTCTCAGCATCGAAACAGAGACATTCCCTGTCCATGCTGAACCTGTATTTGGCTACAACCTTATGGACGTGCCAAGCATGGTGGCATTACCTTCCTTGGCACTGGCATTCTCCCTGCCAAGAAAGAAGGGAGATCCATAGGGAGGCTGTATGTTCTGGATGCAGAAGTCTGCAGGGATGGGGTTCATACCTTCACATATGGTGCCATTGATGAGCTCGAAGCCAGACTGGCAGTGGCACTCATAGGAGCCCAGGGTGTTCCTGCACTCTCCCTTCAGGCACTGAACAGCAGGGTCCTCACACTCATCTATATCTGCCAAACAGAAGGGCACAGCACAGAGTGAGTCCCCAGCTCTTGAGCTCCACCCAGAGAAGCCATCACCTAGCTGTTGGCCTGCAACATGGCCATCCCGTCTGGGAACACAGAGATGAGGACAGAGACTCCCTGTTACTGGGGTGTGAGGAGTCAGCGAGACCCTCCACTCCCCTCCATCATAGGGACCAGGATAAACTTCATCCCAGCACCGAGTCAGTGGTGCCCAGTGACAGGACCAGAGGCAATGGGCATAAACGGAAATACAAGAGGTCCTGTCTGAACATCAGGAAACACTTTTTTATGGTGAGGGTTACTAAGCAGAGGTTGCCCGAAGAGGCTGTGGAGTCTCTCTCCTTGGAGATATACAAAAGCCTCCTGGACATGGTCCTGGGCAACCAGGTCTAGCTAGTCCTGCTTGAGCAGGGAGGTTGGACAAGATGATCTCCAGAGGGTCTTCTCACCCTCAGCCATTCTGTGATTCTGTGAGCACAGGGATACTGCTAATCCCAGTGTCCACCTCTGGCAGAGCTCTGCACAGGGTACCACAACCAACAAGAGGCCAGCGCGGTGCCACCATTGCTAATCAACCCTCTCTTCAGCCAGCCACACAAGAGCAAATATTAGGAAAGTAGCCCAGCACCAGCCATACCCTCTGTGGCTCTGATTTCCTACCTTCCAGACTTGCCTACAGTTTCCTTCTCCTGGCAAAGCTGGCCAGGGGCCTACATCAACCCTTACCCAGCTGCAGAGCTCCCCACAAACCCTCTCCCACCTAACTCCCTTAGGTCTTGGCCAGAGCCTGCTGGCACTCTGAGAATTTTGCTCATGGCAGAGGAGAGAGGGGTACCTTCCCCCTCTCACAGAGGGCTGTGAGATGCCAGCAGACTGCCATTGCCTCCAGGCCCATAAGGTAGGGAGAACCATTGGAGGACACTGCTACTCAAAAGGATCAGCTGGTGTGCAGGTGGTAGAAGACATGCTAGTGGTGAAGGTCCTGGCTCTATGCTTCTCCCCTGCCAGGAGCTAAAGCCTCGAGACTAGCAGCTCCTGAGGGCAGGTCAGGGACTTTCTCTTCCCTTCGCAGAGCACTGAGCATGCCACAGGCATAAACAAGCACCGTTCCTTACCACCTCAGGGTAGGATTCCCAGCTGTTTAGTCTCAAAGAGTTGCAAGTAGTAATACTCTTGAATCCTTCTGGGGATGAACTATAACCTAGTTTATTTATCATGAAACCCTTATCATTTTTCAAATATGACATCCAGATTCACAGACAAGGACAGCAGCCAAGGCAGGGAAGAACGTGCTGTCCTGCTGTGGGGTCAGTGTCACCCAAACACTATCGAACTCTGATAAGGTGCCCTTGTGACATGGCTGGGGCAAGGTGGCTGAAAAGGGGCTCACGTGGAGTCTTGGGAAACAGGGAGGGCAGAAGGAAGGGATCAAAGCATGGTTCTTCCATTGCACCCAAAAATCAGATGGAAAATAAGCTCAATTCACAATGGCTTCCTCAGACACCAAAACAGAGACTAGGGGGAGGAAAGTCTCCCTCTCTTCCCTTGCTGGAGGCCCCTGTGCAGGGGGGTCTTCTGAGAGTCACATCAAAGGCAATATCTGTTTACCAGCTATGTGCAGGCTGCTGAGCTCTGCAGTGCTCCAGAGAAAATTTCACAGCACATGGCCAACCTTTAAATACATACCTTTGCCAGCTCTGCCTCCTCCCTTCCCTTGCCCCAACAAGGAATTTGCTTCAAGCCCTCTCAAGCCTGGCTGCCACCAGGGAGGGAGTTCCCTGCCTGTGCTGGGGCAGTCGGGCTGTAAGGCTGAGACTGAACGCTCTTGTGTCTCAGCAATGCAACCAACACAGATGGATGCTGGTGCTCATGCTCTGCCATACATACCTGGCACAGAAGAGCCCTTGAACTAAGCTTTCTTTTTTAAACATGTCCAAGTTACATTAGGGGCTGGTGATCTTCGTGAGTGAGGAAGATCACCTTCCTGCTGCTTTAGGTGACATCCACTTGCAGCCCCCCATGCTCTCTGCTGGTCAGAGAGCTAAAGAGCTGGAGAAGGATCCTGAGGCTAAAGAAGTCTCCAGTCCCCACCAACAACCCAGCTATAGCAATGTCTCTTCCTTCATTCCCCCAGCACCCACTTCCCTGTCCCTGAGAAAGGGATACCTTCACACATGTGGCCATCTCTGGAGACGGTGTAGCCAGTGTCACAAGCCATGCAGGAGTAGGATCCCTCAGTGTTGAGGCAGAGTCCGGAGGGACAGGCAGCCTGGGCCGAGCACTCATTGATGTCTGCATAAGCACGTGAGGGAGAGCAGGATGAGTGGGAAGGATGCAGAGTAACAATGACTGGGGGCAGATGTGCTGAGAGAACCAGCCAATGTTGTGGCCAGGACTCAGGCAGAGGCAAGCACTCAGGAAGAGCTTAGGGAAACCTCTGGATTGGGTATACGACACTTCAGAGTGTCTGGACCCATAGCTCCCCAATACCTTCACAGCTCTTCCCGTCAGGTGCCACCTCATAGCCCTGGTAGCAGGAACAGCGGAAGGAGCCATCCAGGTTGACACACCGTCCATGAGCACAAATCCCCTCGGCAAGGCACTCGTCCACATCTGCATGACACAGCAGAGGGCAACATGGTACGGGAGGGTGCTCAGGGCCATCCCTGCCACCCAAGCCATGAGGGCTGTGCCCTGGACATGCAGGTTGGCTGCCCATGGGAGAAGGGTGCTGCCTGTGCCCCTGCTCCTTTTGAGGCTTGCAGGGAGCACTGCTGTGTGGGGTGAGGGTTCTGCCCAGAGGCAGCCTGAGCTCCTCACCAATACATCTCCCATTCCTGGGCCGGTAGCCATCCCCACAGCTGACACACTTGTAGGATCCCAGTGTATTGACACACTTCCCACTGCGGCAAGGGCTGGGATCCACGCACTCATTGACATCTGCCAAGAAACACACTCCTTTCATGCTCCCAAAGATGAACAGTGCAGCCTTCTTCAGGATGTCCCCTCCAGCTGGATCCTCAGAATCCTCCTCCAGGGCACAGTGATGCCCAAGAGGAAGTGAGACAAGTTTGCAAGGGCTTAGGCAACCCTTCTTATAGTCCCACTTATCACTCAGGATCCTACACCCACACCTGGTGGCTGACATAATCCAGCAGTGAAACTCACTGCCGCAGGATGTTGCCTAGGCCAGGAATGTGCATGGGCAGAGAAAGGGATCAGAGAACATCTGTGCAGGGTTGTTTCATCAAGGACTTTCATAACTATGATTAGGATGCAGCCTCCAGTTCAGGAAGTCCTTACGGCAAGTGCTTTTCTGGAGGCCGTGTGGGGGGAGCAGCATTCTGTGCATGCCCTCTTTCTTGTACTGCCTCCTAAAATAGCCTCCCACTCTCTGTTGGAGATGAGCCACTGAGAAGGGGGGATCTTTGATCAGGCACAGTGTATGTTCACAAGGCTGAATGCTCTGAAAGTCCCAGGTCATGCCACGTGAGTGGGGATGCTATGGGAACAGGTGGCCCGGGTTTCTGCAGCCTGCTCTCCCTGCAGTCTGCTTGCCAGCATGAGGGTCTGGTGACAGAGTCAAAGTGGCATGAAAATGGATGAGCATCTCCTCCCAGAATGGGAAGCTGGTCATGAGGGATCTCCCTGGAGAAGTGGGAGAGGACCTGGGGAGAAGTACCCTCTTTCTGCCCCTCCTGCATGCAGAGGAGAGGACAGGTCCCACAGGGAGGGCACAGAGCAGGCAAGCATGGGGGGGGTCCTTCCTCCCTTCCAGGAGGAGACAGAGTGGTGAAGAAAGCAAGTGTTCAGCTCTGTGCAGGATGGGTTGGAGGGGCAGGGGAACAGGGAGCAGCAAGCTTCACCTTCACACTGTCCTCTGGGGCCCATGGCAAAGCCCTGCTTGCACTCGCAGCGGTAGGAGCCGGGGGTGTTGATGCATTGCTGTCCTCGGCAGATAGAGGGGTGCTCACATTCATCTCGATCTGGCAGCAGACAGGGAGACAGTCCTGAAGTCTTCCCCCTTCAACGTGGGGAAGGCTGGGTGCAGGAGAGGAGCCGCTCCACCTGCAGCAGGCTCTGCCCAGAAGACCTGTGCCAGGGCTCTCCTCCATCCCCCATCTGTCCTAGCACCCCCCTTGCCATAAAACAGTAGTCAGGGCTGGCATCACAGGCTCCTGTGCAGATCATCATGGGCAAGGTCCTCTCCCAGAGTGAGCAGGAGAGGGTGATCCCCATGGATCAGGCTGTCCGTGGGCAGGCCTGCAGAGAGCAAGGGTGTGCAGGTGTGCATGTATGTAGGGCGGGTGTGCATGTGTGTGTGGGGGTGTACATGTGTGTGTGCACCGTATGCAGGTGTGCATGTGTGTGTGCAGGTGCAGGAGAGAGTGCAAGGGTGGGAGACTGGGGAGAGAGACCCTGGGGAGCTGGCAGCCCTGTGCCAGGTGGACACCACTTACCCTCACAGCTCTGCTTGCCCTCTGAGACAGCCAGGGTGTACCCAGAGTAGCAGAGACACAAATAGGAGCCCACGCTGTTGATGCAACGACCTTTTCCAACACAAGGATCTTTCAGGCATTCATCTTCATCTGTGCCCAGGCGTGGAAGGAAGCCAAGCAGTCACCACCCGCAGCCCCCTGCCAGCCCCCTCCCAGCCCTGCAGTGCAGCAGCTGGGCAGGGGCTCAGCAGAGCTGCCAGAAAAGCTTCCCCGGGAGCCCGAAGGACCAAATGGTTCTTGGAGGCCCATCAGGCAGAGGAGGTGCCAACCTACCAATGCAGCGGAGGCGGCTGGGGTCCAATGTATAGCCAGGGTGGCACAGGCAGCTGTATCCCTCCGGGGTGAGCACGCAAGTGCCAGCTCCGCAGGAGAGGGGTGAAGAGGCACAGCCACTGAGCCCTGAGAAGAGAGAGCAGGGGGTTGAGGGCAGCACTGAAAGCTTGCGTGGAGTCTAGCATCTGCCATGTCCCCAGCACCATGCCAGGAGGCTGCTTTGTCCCTTCTTGGAGGGTGATGCTGAGTCTGCTCCTCTATGTCTTCAGGCAGCTTGCACTCGTTGGTCTGCAGAGAGGACATGGCAGACCTTGCCACTTCCTCCAGCCTGAGCCCAGCTGGGATGCCCCCATCTCTTGCACTGCTCACCTGTGTCCTGGCCCCATAAAAGGGTGGTGAGGGAGCCCGCCAGCCCATTGCCTTGGTGGAGGGCTGGCAGCAGAGCCTGGCACCTGTGAGGGGGCTCTTTTTGGGGTGACAGCAGGGCTCCCCCTCCATGCCATCCTGCTAAGCTGGTTGCAGGCAGCAGTGGGGGGGCAGCAGGGCACCTCACACCCTTCAGCACAGAGTTGGGGGGATGTGGGGGGGCAGCCCAACCCCAAACAAAAGGCTATTGAGGAAGATGCATTCCTCACCAAGATGCCTCTGCCAGGCCTGCTCCCCAAGGTGCTCCAGCCCCCGGCGGAGAGCAGGGGCCATGCTCCCAGACACTTAAGCAACCCTGAAACAACAGGGCCCTTGTTTCTGGCGCAGTAAACAAGCTGCCCCAAGAGCCACATGCCTGCCCCTGCACTCCCCTTCCCGATGAGTCAGCTCGCGCTGCTGGGGGAACGGGGCCAAAGCCACCAGTGCGGACGCGTGATCCCCTCACCCGGTGCCACTGCTGTGCCAGGCAAGTGAGCAGCGGGCGGGGAAGGACCCAGAAAGCCAAACACTGCTGCCTGCACAGAATCACTCTTGGGCCTCCCCACAGCTGGCCAGCTTTCCCTGGCTGGGACCAGGCTGGGAAAACACCCCGTGGTGGTAGGGCAGGGACTCTTCTTTGGGAAGTCAAGGTGGGGCATGTGGGAAGACAACCAGGCTGGGGAAGGGAGAGAGCCCCTGGGAAGAGCTTAGGGCATAATTTCCCCATAGGGCCAGGCAAAGAGAGGAGGGAAATCCCTGATAGAAGTGAACACACACCCGAGCCTTGTGCTGGCATCTGTGTTGGAGCAGCAGCATCCCAAGTGCTGATGGGGCCAGGCTGGTGAGGACTATGCCAAGACTCCTCTTCCTCTGCTGAGGAAGAAGAAGAGAGATGAGGTCCAGCCCCTGATCCCAGGCAGAGGTGCCCACCCAAAGTTTACCTGTGCTGGGTGTCCCCACATTCACAGCCTCAAGAGTGCACATGGGAAAGGGCTGCAGGGTGGCTGCAGTAACCTCATCATCTTGTTATTTAACACAGCCTTCTCCATCTCGCTGGAGACCCACCACCTTCCCACATCCCTACAGCCCCACACCAGCCACCCCAGTGTGGCAGGGGTCCCCCACACTGCCCCACAGCCAGCCCAGCCACAGCCCGTCCTGCCCAGTGCTGAGGCTGCCATGCAGAGGAGGCAGCTCCCAACCTCCTCACTCTCCTCCCTCCTCACTGCCCCATCCTCTCCCCCACAACCACCCTGCCCCTTCTGCCAGCCAGGCGCTCACCTCTGCGCATGGCATGCTCTGCGGTGGCATCAGCAGCGCCCTGAGGGACAGAAACATAGGACTGCCTCTATCCACATGCATGTAGCTGGGATGCAGCATCCCTGAGACATTTTCCTACCCGCCTTCTGGTTCCTCTTGCTGCCCAGGACACCATCCTGGGAGGAGAAGCTGCCATGGCTGGGTGCAGCTGGCAGGGCCACTCTGTCCTAAGCACATTGTCCTGAGGAAAATACAGCTCCTGGACATTCCCAGGGGCCTGTCCACAGAGGTGCTGTGCCAGCATGCTGTGCAGGTGAGACCCAGGGCACTGCTACTGGGCAGGCATCTCTGCAAGGTGGCCAGGAAGGGCATCTGGACACAGTAAATACTGCCACTGTCACCAGCGGTTCTGGAGGGCTGAGGACAGCCACTGCTTCCACCTGTCTCAAGAGAGCTACCTACTAGAGGGTGCTTGGTGTTAGACACTCATTCTCAGCATTTGCTCCTGGCAAACCCATAATAGCTGCCAAAGGAGATGTTGAAGCACAATCTGGGTCTCTGCTCTGAAGATATTTCCACAATGGATGAAGAAAACAGGAAGCTGAGCAACAAAAGTCCCAGACTAGCTCTGCTTCAAATTTGGAAGCTTTGGTTCAAATTTCTGCCCTGTCTTGAGATTTCTCACGTGTCCTTGGGCAAGTCACTTACTGTCTATGAAGCAGTGATGATGGCAGTGCCGTTCCCTCTCTCAGAGGGCTGCAACTACATTCTGAGGGCTGTGCTGCTATAGCAAGGGAGCACAGAGATGCTCAGGAGAGATATGGCCCACATATGAGCCCTGGGAGAGCCTGACAGGGAATTGGTCTCCAGGCTGCTCCCACCAGACAGGGCGAATTCACACAGCCAGCGTGGGAGACTCTCATGTCAACTGCTCCAATGGAGCTTCTGCTGCACCCACACCAGCATGGGGAGACTTGCTTCCAGGCTGGGCTTGAACATGCCACTGGGGTCCATGAGAGGACCACTACTCAAGCTGTCTGCAGGAGTTCCCTTTCCCCTTCTGCTCATCAGCCCTACAGGCAGGCTGGCAGCAGGGAGGGAGTGCCCACACCTCAACCAGCTCTGGCCTCTGCCTGGGCTGCTACCCTAGCCCCAGAAAATGCTAGCTGGAGTCAACACTGACCATGAACTAGTGCAGCAGAGCCCTCAGCTCCTGTTGGTTTGAGCTAATGGCCTCTTAGCAAGGGCTGAGCAGGCACATGGCACAGTGCCTTCAGCCACAGCAAATCAGCCAGGGTGACAGGGCTTGCAGTTCACACACTGTTCCCTCTGGCAGTAGCCACTTGCTTTTTTTAGTGCTCTCTCTGACCACATTTCACACCTCCCTGCCACCAATTTTTATGACATTCCCCTTCCTGCCCATCAAGCTACCACAGATACACCCAGATGTAGCAATGCAAATATTACTCACCTGTGCAGCAGGAGAAACTTCACCTGGAACATGAAACAGTTCACAATGAGTAAGAAACAAGGCAGGGAGGCATCCTCCTCAAACCCTGGTTGCCCTAATTTCACACCACCTCTTAAGACACTGCCACACAGCCCCTCACTCTTCTCTACAAAAGCTTGTTCCCAAAGCCAACACACTTGGACTCCTTTCCTGGAACTGCATAGGCCTGAGGCCCTGGTGGTGGCAGCCTGGCCGGCCAGCACCAACTCCAAAGATACAGTCACAGGAGCCTGAAACACTCCACCTCCTCTCCAAAGGCTTGAAGATGTGGTGTCTCATGCCCTAGGAGTGCCAGAAGGGCCAAAGAACACCTTCCATATTCAAGCAGATGTAGAAAGCCCTTATCAGCTACAAGTCCATCCATGGGGGCATGGCAGGACCTGGGAATTTGCCCACCCTTGCTAGGGGCCCAGATGGAGCAGCTTTAAGCAGTAGACTCCACACTACCCTCTCCTGCTGAGGTTCCGTGGTGCGGGAATGCCTCTAGGATGCTCCCATGCAGACTGTCCTGAAGTTGCTGTCTCCTTGCTACCCAGTCCAATGTCCAGTTGCTGCTCTCCCCTTGCTCTTCCAAGCTCAAGGGCAGCTCTTCTGCCTCTGCCTTCCTCATTGACAGCCGGATATCAGAGCTGGAATAGGTGTAGCCATGTCCTGCTGGGCAAATCTCCTTGAAGGCTTCTGCAAGGGAAAATCAATCAAAGCTTTTGAGGGCAGAGGCTGGAAGGAAGAGGATGGTGTAGGGATTGCCTGGCTTACCATACCCAGGCGTGATGGTGGGACACGTGGAAGAAAGGAATGAAGATGGACAGGCATGTATGTGAATGCAGGTAGCAGTTTCTCCCATCCTATTGTTTTCTGAAGATTTCTAAGGGTTAAATCCTTATAGAAACACATCTGGGCTGCAGTGGATAGACACTTCGAACAGAATGAATCTGCTCACAGGGCAGGGTGAGTTTCTAACAGGTACTGGCTGGTACCCCCAGATATGAAAAACTAAATCCCTCCCCTGGGTCAGTGTTGCTAGGAAGGGACCATGCCACAGGAAGGTCCAAACTGAGCAAGGGAGCAGATAAAAGTGAATCCCTGGTACCTCAGTACTGAGTGTTTTGTGCATCACTCAAGATGCTCTGCCCAAACCACCTGAAGCTTTTTCTCAGCCCTGAGGATTTCAGTGCTTTTCTCTCCACCCTACCCCATGCTGAGATATACCAAACCCATCCTCACCTGGCTTTCACCCCAGCAGAAGATGTACGAGACAAAAGGGCTGCTGAGCAAAGCTAGGCACAGACATAGGTGGGGTCCCCCTCTGGTACAGAGTGGTTTCCCATCAGGAATTTACCTGTCTTCCCAGTATAATCCATGTCTCTTTCCTGGACTGCTGTATCCATCTCACAGGCCAGCATTTGCACTGCTCAGCTCTGGGTCCTGCAGCCATCTTCATGGCAGCAAGTTCAGGCAAGCCCAAACTTCACTCCAACCAGAGCAGGCAAAGGCAAAACGGGCACGTCTCACCTGAGCCAGGCATGGGGCACTCCTCACAGTTCTTCCCCCAGCCCTTGCCAACGCGGCTGCAGCAGCAGATCTGCTGGGTGATGTGGTGGGAGAGGGGGAAGGAGCACACGCCTCCGGCTGCTGAGCGGTAACACAGCCCCTGCTCCATCGACACCGCTTTGTCCGCTGAAACACAATGGCAGAGTCAGCGCTGGAGGTCAAGCTCTACGCTCTCCAAAGAGAGAATGGAGAGCACTCTATCTCTCCCCCTTGGGCCTTTCTCTGCCTGTGCCTCCTGTTCCAAGGGCTACCCCATCCTCTTCCCAGAACACCCACCAGCCTTCAGCCATCGGGCCATCCCCCAGCAGCGCTAGCTCCCATGGGAGCTCTCTCAACCTAGGAGGCTGTGTCCTCTGCTGGCACTCTGCAGACATGTCCCCTCCAGGCTCCGCAGGGGCCATGAGATGTTCATGGAGAAGGACAATGCATGAAGGGGTCCCGAGGCCTGGGGACCCACCCCACACACAAGCACAGGACAGTGTAACTCAGCTGCACTTGTGACGGTTGCAAAGCACATTGCAGCCTCCACTCAGCCATGGGGTCCTGCTCAGGCCCCTTCCCAACCTGAGGGGTTCCCTGGAGCACTTACAGATGCAATGGCTACGGGATGGGTCCAGCATGCTGCCAGGCTTGCAGGTGCAGCGGAAGCTGCCACGAGTATTCACACAGTCAGCATCTTTGCACAGGCCCTGAATCAAGCACTCATTGATATCTGTGGACAGAAGAGAGCCTGGTGAGATATGAGGAAGCTGAGCGTAAACTGAATCCCTACCCAGCGTCTCCCAGTCAGGAGCTGTGGAACAAGGGGGTCTCAGCTGGGCTGATGCCTGAGGCAGCCTCTGCACCAAGCAGTGTGGTGGAGATCTCCACGGCGACAGCAGTCCCACATCCGCAGCACCAATCTCACTTGCTGCAGCTGCAGGGATGGTGTGAATGACTGCTCTGCTTTGCAGTCCTTGTGGAGAACAGGTGTGGCCCCTACAGCGAGCCACCCCAGCAGGGTCACTCTTATGACCATCACAGTTGTTGTTTGCAAGCCTGAACTGGTGGGTCCTGTCCTTTCATTCAATCCCTGGTCCTGCTCGTATGGAGCTGCCATCTGTGGAGGATCCTTGCAGAGAAACTCAGTGCCAGAATGCAGGGAGAGCAGTGACTGATCCCCTCCAGAAGTGGAAGGACAGTGGGCCAGGCTGTGGTAGTGTCTTCCTCTATGAACAGCTTCAGCAAGTGGGAAGTCACCAAGCTCAAGCCTTGCTGCAAGCTCTGCCTCTGCCCCTCACTCAGCATGCATCGGATACAGTCTTTGGGAAGGGAGCTGGGCTTATCCCAGGGAAACACCATCAAGCCCACCCATTTGGCCTGCAGCAAAGCCTTTCCTACAGCACCATGTAGGAACGTATGAGCTAAGCTAGAGAAGACAGGGATTGGGAAAAGGTGCATAAGAGGAAGCTGAGGATGGCTTTCATGGTGGAGAGTGAGGAGGAAGCCCTCCTCATCAATAGCTTTATATCTTCACTAAAGAGCTTGGCCCAGAAAAGTCAACGTGCTGATTAAATGTGCTGTGTCAGGAGGCACAAGTAGTGCAGGAAGAGCTGGATGGGAACATGGAGCGGCAGGAGTGAGATGAACCTCAGCACCACTCTGGGATACATCACAGGAACATATACTACAAGCTAAGAGGTAGGAGCAGGCAGTGAGAGGGACTTGGGGACACTTGCTGCTCACAGGACAGCTGCAAGCTACCAAGAGCAAGAAATGCCAGTGTGATGCTAGGCAGCATCATGCCAAACAATTTCCAAAGACACAAGGCAGTCTCAGTGCCAGTGAGACCTTGGGTGACCTGATAGCATCCAGTGGTACTCTAGAGACTGTTTCATGGTGGAAGGGGTGTAGAGGTGGGCTGCTGGGACACTCGGAAGAATACAGATACTGGAAAAGCCTGACTGAGAGCAGCTAGGCTTTCCCAGCACAACCTTATTCCTCAGAGCTGAGGCATCACTGCTGGGTGGAAGTGGAGGCATCATATAGCCAGCTATGACAGCTGCAGTTCAGTCTTAATGGCCTCGGAGGTCCTCCCCAGTCCTGTGCTCTGAAAGCTCCCCTGTTCATCCCACTGGCTGCCCCATAAATGGCTGAGACACACAGGGGACATCAAGACTCGGCCACGATATCCAGCAAATTGGAAGTACCAACACTACAGGGATGTGCAATGGGCCAGGGAGGAGTAGGATTTGGCTGTGTAATGTAATGGGTTCCTGCTCACACCAAGCACAGGGCAGAGTTAATGAGAACAACCAGGAGCCAGACCCCAAATGTGTTGGGAACTCAACTCAGAGAAGAGGCTTGTGCCCCCCACAGGAGCCCTGGGGCTCATCCCTGTCGCTCCCCGGCATGGTTGGAGTGTCCTGTCATTCAGACCAACTGGACAAAGTGTTTGGCCTCCACATAAACAAAGGGATTGAAAGGATTAGAATAATGAGAGCACAAAACAAACAAGCACCAAGGGCTGGGCTTTATGAGCTTAATTTAAAACAGGGTCACGCCCCAGCCTCAGTCCAACCCCCTCTATTCCACTGGCAGCAGAGGACCCACCAGCAGCGGAAATCCCCATGGGGAATAGAAACAGGCAGGCATGCCTGGGGCCACAAACTCCCACCCCCTGCAGCATGCCAGGGACAGGGCTACCCCACAAGAAGGGGACTCGGGACCACAAACCGAGATCCATACACTGTCTCAGCTGCTTCTTCCCACCCCATGCAAGCCTTCCAGTGCTCCTCAGAAACAGCCATGCTGGGTTAAGCTGCCTGTGGTGGAAAGGTGCAGGCTGGTTTACCCTGGTGCTTGGTGAGCAGAAAGGACCCGAGTCAGCAACAGACACCAACTATATACAGACAGCAAGGATATATAGACACCAGACACACAAGGTGCCAGTGTGTGTCCTGTGCAGCGACCGCTGTGCATGCACATCTCCCTACCACCGAGCCTCCAAGACAATCTTTGCCTCATGTCTAGCAATCACATTATCCCTTCCAGTGCCATCCTTTCTGCTGGTCCTAGCAGTCCTTCCCCGACTAGATCTGGCAGGCACTCTCAACTCAGACTCATTGCAGCCTTGTTCCTGCTCAGTGGGATGCACCAAGGAAAGGAAAGGAGATCTTGGAGAGACAAGCCATTTGTTCCTCTGCTGAAAGGCACCAGAGACAACTTTCTGTCCATACACAGCAAAGTGGGCTTCTGCTAGGACTCTCCTCCAGTCACTCATCTGTGTTTTGATGACAGCCTGCAAAGCCAGAGCTCAGCTCCTTCCCAGCTCAACTCCATTCCTACTGCCAATGCCCTCAGGAACCATTAGCCCTCATCCAGTCCCTTGGTTTCTCTCCTACCTGGGCTGTCAAGAGAAGGCCCCATGTAGCCTCTCCCACAGTGCATCAGCCAAATTGCTCACTCTGTGACCCTGAAGCGAGGTGCTGGGCTTCCTGTTGCTCTGCAACAGCAGAGATACGAAAAGCACCTCAAGGCAGCAGAGTGTCTGCAGAACAGTACTACTGCAGCCGAGCTTATAAAGGAGCACGCAGAGGCACGAATCTCTTGTTCATGTTTTTTCCTGTGCAAAAACATCTTCCTAGCCAACTCCACATTGTCATCTCTCTCTGCTCCTCTGAGCCTCTCCCTGCTCCAGAGGGGATGTAAATCCAGAGCAGGTCTCCGCTTGCTGACATGAGTTCCTTCAGTTGCTCTGCTCCTCCAACTCCTATTCAATGTCTCTGGGTAGCTCCTCATACTTGTCATGCTGTCTGTGGCCGCATCAGGGATGAGAGCTGAGCACCAAGGAGAATAGAAGCAATTCCGTTGTTGAAAGTTCTCCCCCAGGACAACGTGGGGAGGTTGAATCATTAATTAAGTAAGCATGGTGGAAAGTCCCAGCTAAAAGAGATGAGTCATTGGATTGCCAGCCCCGGGTTTGCATGGCCAGAGCCCAGGCTCCCTGCTGCATCTTTGAGATGACACCTCTCAGCTTATCATGAATCACGAGAAGGGAACCATAAAATTCCACTTCAGTCAGATCACAAAAAAACACAAGCACTGTGGGTCCAAGAGATGCCAGATAAACATGAACCAGAGAGAAAAGCGGGGAGATGGAGCCTTCCTCATCTGGAGCTGAGGGACTGCGAGAGTGAGGAATGGAGAGACCCCAGCAGCATGGGACAGGCAGGGCAGCCCGGCAGCATGGACAAGTGACATGCTCTGAACAGAAGGAAATGCTTTTATAGCACAGGGGTTTTTATAAGTCACGTTCTCTGCAGATCTATATCAGTGAGTTAGATAACTCTATTTTACTTGTGTAGATAATTAGAACTCTGACAGTGGATGTGGGAAAGAGAGAGAGATACGAAAGCAGCATCCTTACCTTGGCAGTGGCTCCGGTTCAGCCTCTTGTATCCCTGTGGGCACTCCACCTGCCCATTCTCAATCACAGGGTGTGCTGGGAAGAAAGCAAACAGTGTGGGACATCACCAGTACAGCCAGCCACCAGCATCCTACCTTCCCTCTGTCCTCCCTGCAGAGGGGAAAGGGTCCCTGGGTCTGCCTTGAATGGGCCTCTGATGACTTCCAGGGCAGAAGGAAAGATGGGAGTAGCCCCATTTCCCAAGCAGTGCCTTGTGCTGCTTGGCAAGTGCCAATCTGGTTACCTAGAGGTGCTGCCTGTGCTTCATATCTATCACTGTGTCACCTCAGCTCCTCTCAAGCCAGCTTCCCAGCTGGTGGAACTTGACAGAGGGGATCAGAGTGAAAGGAATGATAGACTTCCTTGCCAAGATGCTGAAATAACAGCCCAGGGCCTATTTATTACATTTTCCCCTTTTTTTACTGCATGAGATTTCCTGCCCCGATCACTCTTATCAAAGAAAATTTCAAATCGTTGCTTAAAATAGTTTTGTGAGTTTCAAAATGGCCTATAACCTGCACAATTAAATCTCTCAAAAAATTTTTAAAGGCAAGTAAAATGTGGCCTATAAATTTCAAGGGGGTCAAATTTAGGCACCCTGTTTTGGAGCAAGGGAAAGGGAATCCAGGAGGTGATGGTTGGGAAGTGACTAAGCACAGGGTGGGGTAGGAAGAAGAGTGCTTTGCCTAAGGATGGGCTTTTCCCAGGACAGGGTTTCTTTTTAATTTTCTGGATTGTACGCTTGGAAACAAGAAGTGCATATAACAGTTAAGTGATGGTCCAGCCGTATTCCCACCACTTGAATTCCTCCTGCCTGGCATCAGTAGCTCACATCCTGGTGTCATAACATGGAAAGCCCACATAGCAATAGACATATCAAGAATCTGGCAGATTCCTTATGCATTGCAGTTTTTGAGAACCAGGGACAAATTAAGAGCATCCTTGAGGCATGAGATGGTTGGAAAGAGCCTGCAAAGGCAAGACAAACAACACGCTGGGGGCAGAAAACAGGCGTGTCCATAATTTTGTCCAGGACACGTTGATTTTATAACGCAGCTTGAAGCCATTCTAGGGCACTTCTTGAAAGGCAAGCATTAGAGACCAGCTTCCTAGAATAAAGGCACTTGGGAAATAAAAGATGGGAGAACAAGTAGTTCACCAGCCTGTACCAGGAAGGACAATAGAAAGCTTGGTTTCCCCAGGTATATTAAATGAAGCTACAAGGTTTTCCACGTGCAGAATGATCCTCAGCAGCTGGATGAATGATTAAGACTAAAAATCTATTCACCTCCTTCAACAGTTCAGTCATGAATTGTAAGCAGGAGTTTCTTACAAATATCTGGATGTTAGGGGCGAAAGGGTTGCTGGTGACCTGGGGAATTGCTGGGTACATTTCCAGCCCTCTGGGAAGGGCAAAACAACCTCTGGCTTGCAGGCTCCAGGCTCAGTGCCCCAGTGGGATTCCAGGTCCTCCCACACTGCAGGTTGTGGGCTTGGGGGTGCTGACAGGCATTAACTATGCTTGGAAGCATCTGTCAGCCTCAGCATGATGTGATAACAGACACTCAATTGAAGCAGCAACATTATATGCAAGCCCTCCAATGAGGAGCCAAGCATGCCGGAGATCAAACAGCGATGTCATGTGTCTGAACCCTGCTCCCTCTCTGAAAAGCCTTTGCAGAGAAACAGATCCTGCAGCATCCCTCTGCCAGATGCTGCTGGGGAGCGGGCAAGGCAGAAAATACCAGTGATGGGGGGTGAGCGTGCAGGTCTCCTGCCACCTCAGCACTCATATGACTCCAGTCTGTGGAAACTTGCAGCTTGCTACTGAGGCTGTGGAGAAATGTCTTAATTTTGCAAAGAAACCCACATTCCCTGGAAAGAATAACTGTAATGTAATGTGAGCAGATATCTCTGTACCAAGGGGAACCTAGACAGTTTCTGAAGTACTGGATGGAGGCTGCTCTCTTTCTGCCAGGACCTGGCCACAAGGGAAGGCAGCGTGTGGCTGCAGGAGGATATAAGCTATTAACTGTCAGCTTTGTACTTAGTTACTCCAGCAGAGGACCATTTCCTTCCTCAAGCTCTGATGTTGCTGAACTACAGCAGACATGGCCAAAAGCCTCTGAAAAACCAGCCCAGGACACCTGAGTTTCCCGCAAAGGCAAAATAGCATCCACCTCACTGCCATGCAGCTGGTACAGGTGTAAGACTGACTTTGGAGGCTCTTCCTCTAGAACCCAGAACAGGGAAAAAGCTGATCTAATGATTGGAGAGAGCAGAAATATGTCAGCATCCACAGCCAGTGGGGTCCTGGCCTCCTGTGTCTGCCTGTCTACACTCTCTCCAGGAAGGGGTTCTCCCAGAGCCTGAGGTTGGGGATGGAACACCTGAGCTGCATCTGTCAGGCAGAGGGATTTCAGGATTGCTGAGGGCAGGGAGCTCTGGATCCTGATTCAAGAGTGTGATTTGAGATCCTCGCCTCCGGGATACTTCAGCCCATGGGTGCTGTGTCAAAACGATGTGCTGACCAGGTGCCTGCACAACAGGACTCCCCCTTGGTTCTCCTCACTGCTCCCTCCAGCTCTGCTTCATCCTACCACATGGTGCTGCTTTCTGCAAGCTCTGGAGGCACTGGGCATCCCCAGTGGGGCTGGGCTCATGCAAAGGAGAGTATATGCAATAAGCTCACAGACCCAGAAAGGAGGTGAGCATAAAAAAGCTACAACCCAGGAGTCCCACCAGCACCTCTGTCCTCAGCTAAACAATACTTGAGCAGAATAAGAAGGGAAATGAATGCATGGGAAGTGGGCCTTTTTTGTGGGTTTTTTCAGCCTAGCGGGATGATTGTTAAGCAGCTATGCTACTTTACCACTGCTTCCCAGGAGAAGGGGTTTTACCCAAGGGCTCTGGTGCCCCAAGCACTGTCTGAAGATGGGATAAAGCAGCTCAGATTGATGGTGAAGTAGAAAGAAACCATTTCTAGTGGTGGTAGCCACAAGGGCCTGAGCGAGGCAAGGTTTGTAGGGTGAGGTAATAAATTGTATTAGGCCAGCCAATATCACTCTTAAAAGGGGCAAGGCGAGCCTTGTCAGATGACAATTGAGGAAATGCTTGGCTGCAGAAAGCTTGCCCATTTCTTCCAACTCTTTCCATTTAACATACAAAAGGCATTATCTCTCTGAGAAACATTGCCTTGCCAAACTCCTTTGTCAGTTTCAGGACTGACAGGCAATTCCAGAGAACCTGGATCAGCTCCACAGAAGAATTCTTGCCCCAGCTGGACCTCGGGCATCTCCCTGTGCTTGCAGTGGGCACAGAGCATGCAGTCAGGAGGGTGGCTGTCATGCCTCTGCTTGCCCTGTGTTTTCCAGCATGCAGGAGGTGAAAGGAGCCAGAGTGCATAGTCATGTGGCATTTGGAGTGGTGGAGATAGTGAACACAGTAAAACCTCAGCCTGGTTTAGTGTGAAGCAGAGAAGATCAGCCTCCAGTGCAGAGAGGACCTCAGCTGCTGAACTCACTGGCAGAACAGAGCAGCTTGAACCCCACAGCAGCCTCCAGAGTGAAACGTATTGGAGATGCCAGACCAAGAAGTAGGCAGGGCTGTGGCTGTAGGGATAAGCTGAGTTCCCAGGCAGAATGGACAAGAGGGAAAGAACACAAATCCTTCAGTCCAGATCTGTCATGACTGCTCTCCTCTCCTCTGAGTGGTCTGTGCTAGGCAGGCTCCAGCAAGACTTTCTCCAATGCCCCAACAAAAGCTATGGTAGCAGGGGTGGGAAGGGCATGCACCAGTGCTGATGTGCAATACGAAACTAAGCTCTCTGCTCTACTCATGGCCAAAAAAGATCTTCAAGGTGAAAAAGATGCCTACAGTAAAAAAAACATTCTGGTAATTACTGTTGGCCTTTGGGGTCATTTTAACAGAAAGAACCTCACTTTGCTCCCACAGTGGCTTCCAGCTGGGACAAGATTCCTCTGTACCTAAAAAAATCCACTTTTGCAACACTGTGCTGCTGTGTGCCGAGACCACAATGCTGCACATGAGTGATGGGCAAAACGAGCACTCTGCAGAACAAGGCAGTCCTGAAAATGCTGCGCTTCCCCAGGTTAAGCATTGCTCTCTGCAGTACTGCCACAGCCTTGCAGAGGTTTCAGCTCTCTTCCCCACCTCCAGTCTTTCTTTACAGTCCTGCACAGACGCTCTGTGGCACATGGTGTAGCAGTTGCAGAACCAGCCCCTCTGTAGCCTCCTTCCCAGATTTCCAGGGTTTTTTTCCTGTATCCTCCCCAGTTCGATCACAACAAGAGCAGACAAGGGGGCTGATTTTCAAGGGGCTTCCTGTGGCTGTTTCAATGCATGCAGGCACAGAGCAGGGGAGCATGCGGCTCATGGAGCCGCTCAGTGTTTCTGATGATGACGGCTCCATGGGTGAGCTGCCACCCCTCTCACGGTGGGAGGTCTGTTTCGGGAGTGCTGCAGACGCCAAGCCAGACATTACAAGATCCAACTTTCCAGTGAAATTCAGACTTTTCTCTAGCACAAAAAAAACTTGAAAAAACATGAGGAGTGGGAATAAAAACAAAACAATACCCTTCAAAGACTTGTTTCTTAATGCAGTTAAAACCTATAGGCAGGAGGAGAGAAAGCACCACAGGAATATCTGCAATGAGCACAACCGACGGGTGTGCAAGCCCAGCCCATGCTCAGGCTGACTGCAACCTGAAGTAAGGGACAGGGGGGCACTGAAAAACTAGGACCTGGAAGACACTGGTTTACTTCTGCACCCAGAAAGTCCCCAGAACCCACACAGAAAGGTGAGACTTGTAGCTCCTGGGGAGTATTGGAGATGGTGTCCATCACCGATATGGGCTTCTCCTGGAGAGGTGTGTGGTCTCAGGGCCAGGGAGGAGGTGGAAGAGGAGGGCTGTGACCCACTCTGGGGAGAACTTGCTGCTACCTTGCTGAACAGGTAGCAGTAGAAGTCTCTGGGAGTTTGCTGTTGTTAATCTAAGTGAGAGCTGAAGGTGGAACCCCCAAGATACATCAGAGACAGTGTTGGGAGAAAGGGGAGAGCCAAGAGTTTGCTCCACTGGGGCAAAGGCTGTCACCCATCCCATGAAGGAAAGAGATGAGCCAGATCTGCCTTTCTCCCCATGTACCTCAGGAGGGTCAAGGCTTCAGGGAAAACAGTGTCCAATCCACACCTGCCCTGGGGTCTGTGTCAACCTGCAGCTTGAGTCTTGTTGGTTTTATTTTCTACAGACTATGTCTTGACCTTGTTTCAGCATGTTCTGCACAGACCACTGTATGCCCCAGAATAGTATATAGTCTGGTAGGTAAGCAAGAGTAGCTCTGCCCAGCAGTGTGCCTGCTACTAGTCTCACATCCTGAGCTGGCCACAGGACAGGGACATTGCTTCAGCATAGCTTCCTCACCAGCACTGCTCAAATACCCTGCTAGTCCTTGGTCTTCCTCGTAGCCACATCCAAGTGTGTCTACTTCAGCTGCTTCTGCAGCCTCTAATGCCCTTTTCCCACTACTAACCTTCTCCAAATTTTACCTTGCAGCTCCCACATGCTCCTACCTCTCTGTTCCAGCCTTTCAGTGCATGCTCCAACTGCCTCCTCTGAGTACTAAAGACCAAGGAGAGTCATCGGACGTCTCCATCTGATTTATCCTATCTTGCAGTGTAGCACATTTCACCTAGCCATCTCTAGCTGGAGCTGAAGGACTGCAGCCACACAACAGCACGCAGGTGTCCTGCCACTCTCCCGGGCCTTGCCTCTGTCTCATCTCTTTCTTTCATAGGTTCGGTGACAGTCTTTGCCCCAACAGCTCATAGACCAAGCTCCTGGCTGACCCCCTTCTCCCAGGGCTGTCTCTGACATATCCTCTGGCCCCACCTGCAGTTCTTACTTACACGAGCAACAGAAAGCTCCCAGCGACTTCTACTACAGCCCGCTTGTATATCCATCTCTGTGCCCACTTCTCTGAAGAGGCCTAACAACAAACACCCTCCCAGCAGTGAACTAGACAGCCAAAAGCCTGAGCAAGAGCCTAAGGAAACCTCTGAGACTAATGTAACACCTGCTCCAGAGAGTCCTAGCCAGGTCAACCCCATCCCTACCTTAATTCTGAACTCAGCTTTTAACTTGGTCTTCCTTAGGGTGCAAACAAAGAATTCAAGTGCCTCGACTTTTCTGATGCTGGGCAAAACATAAAAAATAGGAGGGATTGGTCACGGCAGGTTCACTCGGACAGATGCCTGCCTCTGATTCTTCTTCTTCTCTGATGTCTTTCTGCACACAAATACGTACCAAACATGAAAGCTGCAGTCGACAGAGACATCCGGACGTATTCAGACTCTACTAACAATCAGTGTCTCGGGCAGACAGTCAATCCAAACAAGTTCTCCATTTGTCTAGCCCTTGCCTGGCTGCACTTCTGTACATTTGTAAGTGTTTACACTGAACTAGCTTCTGCCATTTCTGTCTCTGGTTGCTGGAATTAAATTCCCAGTGCTGTCAAGTCTGCTCTGGTGCACGCCTCCCTGGGACACACGAGGGCAAGGAGTTCTCTCCAAAGACCACAGTGCCAAGAAGAAAGCTGGAAACATCTACCGGACATGCTATCTCTGTGCACGAGACACCAGGTCACTGAACCACAGCCTAGTGACTTTGAGTGATCACAACAGGCCAGCAAGATCAGGAGACAGAAGTAATGTAAATGTGGGATGTGGTCTACAGACATGAATGATGCAGAGCAATGCCTTCACACTGGACAGGCATGGACCTGGGAGCCCTGGCAGAGGAGGCATGGGTCAATGAGAGGCCACAGTGCTCGATGGCTCAGTTAGAGCAGTAAGATAATGGAGAAAGGACTGTTTTCTGGGGTCCACTCTGGGGTGAGATCTCTTGTCTGTGAACACAGCACACCAGAGAAAAGCATGCCAGCCACCTGGGCTTCTCACTCCACAACAGTTGGGCTCTCTTAGGCTGCCTCCATCGAATGTCTGCCTTATAGCTCCCTTCACTTGCACTGTGTGGTCTCCTCCATGTGGGGCTGGTTACAGGATAGTCAATCGGAGGTAGCCAAAGGAGGAAGATACTTGCACACAATTAAAGAGGATGAAAATGGCCCCTTCAACTAGCCTGAATTCCTGCCAAAATCAACAAGAGCCATTTGGTCTCCAAGAGGGAACTTTATCATCCAAAGTCAGAGGGACTGAGAATGGGATTTTCTCGTGGCACAGGAAGACAGAAGACCCACGGGGATACATTTTTCATATCCCCATGGAATTAAGCTGAAAAAAAGCCAGACAAGCATCTGCCCACTCAATGAAGACCAGCAGTGACAACCTCCCTTGAGTTTCAGCTGCTGCTGGGACACAGAGCATGTGCTGAGCTTTGGAAGTGGGACCTGCTGGCAGCTAGGAGGCATTTTGTAAACGCATTTGCTCTACAGGCTGGCTGACTGCAAGGAGCACATGGGGGTATTTCCTGCCTGTTTTTATGTCTTGGAAGCCTGTGATTAGAGACACATTTTAAAGCCTGAAGATCCAAGTCCAGCAGAGCAAATCACTGCTGCAGCTCTGGCCACTGTGCAATACCTAGCATCTTGGCATACAGAAAGAGAAAGAAGATTCTCTGCAGAGAAATTTGCAGAGATTTTGCAGCCATCTGCAAGCCCAACTGAAGTGTTAAGCAGCCCCCCTGCTTCCTAATGGGGGGATCACAGAGACACAGGGTGAGAAATAGGGAGACTGCTGTGGGATGGGGAAAAGAAAGCAGTGAGTGTATATGCAAAGGTTAGGCACAAAGAAGAGGGGGCTGAGGCCTGTGTGGGGCATTTCCTTGTTTGTGCTTAACCTGGACACCTCACGGTCACCCCAATATAACATGTGATGAAGGCTCCCTTGGGGCTGGTGCACTGATGAGGTAGGCAAACAGTGGCGTGGCCCCAGGCCACAGCAGAGCCATGCTCATGCAGAGCGGGAAGATGACAGCAATCAGAGCTCCCCAGATCTGTGCTGGTTTCCAGGATGCTGACAACGTCGTCTGTAATTGTGAGGAATTTAGCTCTAGCTGGCCCTACCCCTGGCTGAGGAGGAACTGAATCAAGGGATGACAAGGACATGCAAACAGCTCTTGGGAGCGTGTGTGTGAGTGAACAGGACAGCCTCTGAGCAGAGCTAGAAGGCACCAACACCACATGTGCTTGCACAAAACCAGCCACCTTGGACACCTCTGCTCTCCTGAGGAGTCTCGTGGACCATGTGGTCTGTTTACTTTAGTACTTAATCCAGTGAAGGTGTGTGAATGAGCAGCCAGGCAGTGATGACAGGGGGCAGGCAGGCAGGGGAGAGGTGAGCAGCTCCCTGCCCACATTGCATTGGACATGTGCACCTTGCCCTGCACCAGACTCAGTCAGCACCAGCTGCCAGAGCCATGGTGCCCATGGGGCTGCCTCCCCACAGCCAGGAGTCCTTCAACACAGCCTCTCGACCACAACATGGGATGGGGCCATGGCACAAGGGGCCATGCCCACCACAGAGCACTTGGAGCGAAGCAGCTGAGGAATCCCCCTCTCCTGCTGGATCAGTCCATCCAGCTCCTAAGTGCAGCAGAAACAGAGCTGGACACCCATGCCCCTGGAACGGACCCTGGGTGTGCTTCTGCCAATTGTTTGATGTAGTGTTATTTCCAGAGCCCCTGCCAAGCCCGTGTTGGGCCCAGAGCAAGCCCGTAAGTCTATAGGGCCAAGTCTGCAGCCTCCTCCACCAATCGAGGACTGCTCCTCCAAAAACCATGGACACTCTTTTCCCATTTCTCCCTCGGAGTGGAGCTAGCATGGCAGGAACCACCAGGCACACTGGTGTTTCACAGGGGTGTTTTAGGGAGAAAGTGTAGAGACTGAGGCCAGCACCCAAACCAGAGTGCTGCTCCGGTGCACCGGCTGGGGTGGGAGCTGGCATGGCTCTGGCACCACCTCAGACATGCTGCCTGTCCCCAGGAGCCTTGGGCAAAGGAAAGCCACACAGCAGGGACCCACGACTCTGCTCCGTGCCTCCTCAGCAGCCGAGGGTGCGGGTGGTCCCTTGCATCATCCCGGGCAGCGGCAGTACTCACCTGGCCGGGGCGGGCAGGCCAGGCATCGGTCAGTGCCCCAGAAGAGCCCCACGCTGCCACAACAGTCCTCCAGCTTGGTCAGCCCTGGCAGGGGGTTGGTACACTGTGGAGAGAGGACCGGAGAATCAGGCTTCTGTGGGATGGGGAGGGGACGCGTGCCCATACTCTGTGGCCAGCTGGCGCAGCAGCAGCAGAGCCAGCACAGTGCACAATGCTTTGGGGTCAGAGGCTGGCATGGCCCTCCCAGAACAGCTTTCCACTGCGATGTGGCGGGACCAGGGATGTGGTTTAAGACAGTAAACAGTTGTGCAGACAGAAAAGCATGAGACTCCCTCAACTGCACCCCTCGGAGGGGAAGGGGACATCAAACAGAGCAGGAGATGAACCAGTGATGATATCACCTGGCAAAGCTCTGGGATCAGCCCTATGCCTGGCTGATTAGCCAGTGAAATGGGTGCCCCACTCCAGCCCGGTGGGGAGCTTGTGATCAGGCACTTTCCCCTGCTTAATGAGTCCCTCTTTCTTGCCTTCCTCAGCCCCCCGGCAAGGCCCTCTGGATTACGGGCTTCCCCATTAGAGCGGAGCAGCCATGGCCCACAGGCTGGAGCTGGCCCCCGTCCAGGCACGCGTGGCCGCCTGCCCAGTGCTCACATACCGATCGGCTCGGCTGCGGCTCAGTGGAGAGGCAAGCACTCCTCACTGGGCTCCTCACCCTCTCCCAGGCATGGGCATGGCATCACCCTGGCTGGGTGAGGTAGGAGCGCAGCACCTCTGCTGCCACCACCCTTGCCCCTCCTCCCCCCAGAGCATCTCCCACAGCCTCTCTCAGCATCCACAAGCATCTCTGTGCATCACCATCTGCTCCTAGGGCCAGATAGCTGCTGTCTCCCCATGGAGAAGCAGGGCTTTTCCAGTCCCAGTGTCTGAGCTCATTTATTTTTGCACTAGGGAATGGCTGAGAATTTATCCTGCTAGAAACAGCTTGGATGGGAGCAACTTGGATAGGAAGGATGGGATAGGAACCAGGAGCAGCCCCCCAGAAAGGGCTGGGGAGCAGTGGGGAAGGGGCCAAGTCCTCGGCTGCCCAGACTGGGGTCTCACTGAGCAAAAGCTGCTCTGGGGAATCTCACAGGTGTTCCTGTGGGTGCCAAAAACCTCTGATGCTTTTCCAGTGACGCAAGAGAAACATATGGGAAAAGACAAAATAAGAAATTATGATGACTGTGGGACAGGGGTGAGAAAGCCCCTCACGTGCGTTTGCTTCCCAAGCCCCGATCAAGCTGCCCAGGAAGGCATCGTTCCATGGAAATCAGACTTTCATTTATCGTCTGAGAGGGAAAGGAATTTTCCTATGTTTTATATGTTTCCTACAATAATCGCAGAGCGTGGCTGTAAATGTTGCTATAAATAGGGCACCATTTTTAAATGAGACTGTGTGTGAAAGCCATCAAGTCTAGGCTGTGCTGCCCCAGGGCACAGCCTGGTCGGGGCAAGGAAGCCAGGTCTCCCTGTTGGACTGAAACAAGGGATTTTCTTCCCAAGTACTAACACTTTGCTGCCTGTGTGCATGGCACCTGGGTGATGCCCATGCTGACGCTGAACAGCTTCACACAATGACAGGCTTATGTTGCCTCATATGCCAACATATGTGTTTCCCATTATAAGGGGCACTTTCCTCTGCTGTGTATCCACACACACTCGAACATTTGACAAGTGACTCCTTACCTGCCCATGGACAGCCTCCCGAAAGCACCTCCCCAGCAGCCCTGGGGCTCTCTGCTGCTGCTGGCCACTCTCTGTGGCAATGCTGTTGCCATTCCCGTGGGCATAGGTGTACCAGGGCACGGCGGCCACTTGAGGCACCAGGACTGCCTCCACACTGTTCTCCTCCGACACTTCTGCATCACCCCGCACCCTGGCCACCTGGTGAATCTGCACAGTGGCTTCTGGAGGGTGGTTGATGTGGACATTCACCAGAGAAGGGTTTAGGGAAGCTGGAAGATGAGTTCATACCACAGTTGTGACAATCTGGGAACAATTTGGCACTCAAAGAGCATCAACAAAGTCACGAGGGAGGAGAGGTAGACTGGCCTCACCAGGAAATCTAGAGGAAGATTGCATCTAAGAGAAAACACTTATCTGGCCCAGAAATAGGACAAAAACTTTCCCCAGTAACCTGAGCCCTTCAGAAACAAGAGGAACCACTTTTCAAACAACCTGGTCTGAAAAGGCAAGCATAAGGAGATAGTGGCCTCCTTGGGTCTGTTAATGAAGATCTGAGGAGCACCCAAGTAGGAGGAAAATGTGGGGTCTGGAGTTGCCAGCCAAGCTCACCCAGCTGGTTGGACAAGGGCAGGGTGTAGGTGGACTGCCTCATGGAGCTGCCAGCCAGGTTCTTTGGAGCTATCCTTCCTTGTTTCTTTTCCAGAGGGGGAGCTGGGAGGTGGCAAAACTTCCCTGTGGAGTTAGAGGGGCACCAGCACTCATCCCGGCCCACACAGCGCCCTCCATTCAGGCAAGGGATCTGGCAGAAATCTGCAAGGCAAACAGAGGTCTGCTTAGCAAAGAAACTGAGACACTGCCTCTAGTCAAGGGAAGGCTAGGGGAGGCCAGGCAGCTGGATCCAGGCCAGCACTAGCCCTCTGGTGTCCAAGGACCAGGCCCAGCACCGGGTACTTGCAGCCTGGAGGCAGCCTAGGACCCTGCTGTGCACCACCATCTTCCCTAAGCTTTGCTCAGGACTAGAGTTGCGTGTGATGAGCCCTCAGCTGGGCTCTGAGGCCATGGCCAGCCTGGGGCACCCATGCCCTGCGGGGCTGCCCCCAGGGTCAAGGTGGTTTGGCTGGCACAGCAGGATCCCTCTGAGTGGGGAAGGAGCTACAGCAGCTGCATGCAGCCAAGTCAGCAGAATTCCTTCTCTTCTGCATTGCCCCTTCCCCACTTGGCAAGGTTTTTACTTCCAGCCCAGAAGGTAACTCAGCAGGGATGGAAGAGGCAGAAGGAGGGAACAGGCAGAGAGCCATGTCCTCAGAGTCTGTCTTCCAGCCAGCCCTGGTTCTGCTAATAGCTCGAGTGGGAGGAGTGTGGAGAGGGACAAAAGAACCAGGAGCAATTCATCTACACAGGCTCAGAAAAAGCACCCACAGATGAAACCAATGTCATGTCTTTTCTGGCCTCAGTAGATGCTTGGAGCAACCCAGAGTGTCTCTCAGTGTGAGCAACACTTGGACAAGGCACAGGATTCCCTGACAGATCATCCTGACTCATTTCAGTGTGAGATGAGATGCTGCTGCTGCACATCCTTGGATGACTTGTCAGGTTCATCCCAGGGGATGAGGTCCCACCCTGCTCCAAGTTCATTTGCTCAAGCCCAGCAACCAGTTTTGGGGGGAGGAGATGCATCTTTGAGCCAGGATCTAGGCAGAAAATCCTGTGAACCCCATATCAGTCAGTGTCCACAGCAGCCAGATTTTGCACTCTCTCAGTGTTCAAATAATTTTAGAGTTACAGAGGCTTTCAGAGAACAAGTCCCACCAGGTCCTGAGGGCTGCTACCACAAACTAGCTCCAAGAGGATGTGCCCAACCCACAGCTGGGTATCCCAGTGACATGATGAACAATCCCAGCAGCTCTGAAAGGTGAGCAGAGGTTTCAGCAACCCTGTTTATAAGATCAGCTTGCAACCTGCAGCCAGCTCTCCTGGCTGCCACGTGAGTGAAAGGAGAGAACAGGAGGAAATTAGGTGATGAAAGTCAGCCCCAAGACTGGATGCCAATGAAAGCAGTGAGCTGGCTCTGAGAAGGAGGGGGTGGTGAGACTTGGCTGCCTGCCTGACTCAAATACACGCATCCCCTCTACCTGGTGTGGGATGGAAACAGAAGTTGCTTGCCCAGGAAAGAGAGCAATGAGGCAAGGTCTGTATTCCTCCCCCTGAGACAGAGATGGACTAAGCCCCAAGGACCCCAGGAGACATCTTCCAAGGCACTCAGAGAGGCCACCTCCTTCCATCCCTATAGCAGCCCAAGCCCTCAGTCTATAGACACCAGAAAGGCACAAGGAAGAGAGCGGGGAAGCAGGTCAGAAGGTGAGATGGGGGCCTCGGGGTGCTCACAGATGCGGAAGCCAGACTTGGGATCGTGGTCGTGTCCCCCTTGGCTATAGAGAGTGGTAGTGTCTCCTTTCTCGCAGCTGTTGTAGCAGCGCCCGCTCCGGCATGTCTGTTTGCAGATGGTGGGTGTGAAGACAATTTTTATCTTCCTAATCTTCTCTGTCAGGTTGGCCCCTATGAAAGAAAAATCTAGTGCTAAGTGGAAACAGCATCTTCAGGCCAGGGGGCTGGTAATTCACAGCTCAAGCTCCAAATCACTCCCAGAGCAAGGAGGAGTCTGTGTCCCTCCTTGGGGTACTGTCTCTCCTTGCCCCTTGCTCGCTCCAGTTTGTCCTCTGCTCCAGCATCAGTAAGGGTTTGTCAACACATGAATAATGGCAAGCAGCATGCTCTGACTGCCCAGCCGAAGTGGCATAACTCCCTGTGAAGGGACATACACACTAACTCCAGTATGAAGGGTATTTTTCTGCATTAGACAATATTCCTTCTCCAGTTACATCAGGACAACAGGCAGAACTACTGTGTAACCATGAACTATCTGGCTCAACACCAGAGTCCTCCATCCCTGCCCATCAAGACAGCTGTTTCTGTGGGTGCCCCCCTTGCTGTGTTCAACCCCTGCTCTTGCCAATTTGGTCACCACTTCCAGATTACAGCTTCAATTAGGCTCACAGCCCTAGTCATAAGGGCTGAGGTGCCACATGGTGACTCCTTAGGGAATCACAGCTTCAGGAGAAGCTAAGCTGCAGAAGACATCTTGCATCTGTCCTAGCTGGGGAGGCACTGAGGCTCAGCAATTGCAAGTCCCAGCAGCCTGGCCTGATTCCTGCTCATGTCAGAAGGCACCAAGGGGGCAGCCAAAGGGAAGAACTAGATGCTAGTTGCACAATCTGACCTCAAGGGCTGCTCAGACAGAGAAGGAAGCTGAGAGATACTGCTCCTATAGACTGAGGCAATCTCCCTTCAGGGCAGCATGCTGGAGTGATGTTCAACACCTCTGGGAGGCATCTGTCACACCCCCCTGGCTCCTCTCCCCTGCCATCAGTATTTTGCTCCCCTGATCTGTCCAGCTTCAGAATGGCCTCTTTCTTCACCAAGCCCAGCAACGCCCATCCTGACCTCCACTTTCCATCCCACCCAGCAGCACAGTCCTGGGAGTCCAGGGTTTCTTGGGGATCCTCAGTCACACCATTGACCTCCCCCATGACAACCCAACAAGAAGCCCCAAAAGAGTGATAGCCCTGGAGGTCTTACCCCTTGCAGACAACGTGTGCTCCTGAGAAGCCACATTTGGCCCAGAGCTGCTCTGCTCATGTCCATTCCCATTGGGGAGTGCATTAGAAGTGAGTTGGCCATTGCTGGCTGGGTAGCGTCGGACAGTTCGTGATGTCCCTGTGTGCTGGGGGGAGACAGGAGAGCCTATTCTGCTCTGAGTCCTGTGGAAGAGAAAAAATGAACGGATAATGACCCACAAATGAACTGTGCTGACCCACAGTGCTCGTCCACCAGGATACCCTGTGGCGACCTTCACTACCAAGCTGCCTGAGCCTCCACCTGAACACGTAGCTTTTCCTCCCTGAGCAGGGTCCCACTCTTCACCTGCTTTCAGTCATCACAATAGCACTATTTCACTCTAGGAACCATGCCCCATGCCCTGAGCCTAGCAGGGCACAGTACTCACCAAGATACTCTACCCACATTGTTATATCAGGCCACCCCACCCCAGGGATGCCCCAGCTGCCTTGAAGAACCTCTGTCTGCCCATCGTGCTCAAGAGCTGCTCTTTGCCTCACCACATCCCTCCCCCAGCAAACACATGGAGTTCCAAATACAGTTGTTCTTATGGTAGAAGCATTCTCAGGACCTGCCTTCCCAGTCCCAAATGAGCACTGAAAAAACAGTAAGACAGTCAGAAAAGAACACAGGCCAAGCAAATAAACAAAACCTGGCCCATGAGAGACACAAACAAGAGAGAATGACCAAGAACTCAAGCCTGTAAGTGAAGTTACGACACACTGCAGTAACTGCATTTATGGCTTTTGGTGTTTTCTGGGGACTAAGCATGGAGAAGCCATCCAACTCACAAGGTCACACTTCTTATACTCTTTTATAAAGTCATGTAGACTGCTAGGCAGGACACTTTGCATTAAACCAGCAAAACAGCACATCTTGCTCTACTGCATTTGCTCCCATTCCCTTTTACTGACTGGCAGCACTAAGCCTCCAAGAGGGTGCTCTGTGTTTACCAGCAAATATCTCTCTCACTCTCAGCTGCACCATCTGCAAGGAAAAATGCTTTAGTACATTAGGGGCCAAAATATGGCCGTATGCCCCTTGACTTTCTTTGAAAGTTCCAGACTTGGATTCCTCTGCAACCAAACTTAAGCACCAACAGGTCTTCTGCATACCCTATTCAACATCTCCATCTCTGACTGAATGGCTGGGGCAAAGAGGCTAGTTCGGTCCCACTGAAGTGTCCAAAAAGGTCCATCTCATTCTACAGTTTTTGACATCTTTCTCGTCACAGTCAGCACAGGGGAGGTGTTACAGTGTCTATGGGGAACACAGATTTCTAATCCCAACAGGACTGGATGATCCAATGAGAGTTGGCTGACAGCAGCTCTGGTTCACTGACATTTCTGGCTTGGATAGCTTGGTAAGATTTGGGGAGATGGGAAGGGAGCTAATGCTGTGCTGGTAATCAAACAGGTCAAGTGTGATACACAAGGTAACTGTCAGCCAGTGAGCTTGAAATAAACCCTGAACAACAGAATGGAAAAGATGATGCACAGGACAATTCATTGGGAAGTAAAGGAAAGGAATATAGAAGTGAGGTCAAGTCAACGGAGTCTATGGACAACCACTCTTGACAAAGGAGTCCTTTTTCATATTTCAATGGAATTATGTACATGCACACCGCCAAGCTGAGAGCACATGCTATTCCAATAAAAAAATAAACAGGGCAGTGCGATGTCAATCAGGCACATGTGAAATGAATAACAAACTGGCTGTGTGACAGAACACAAGAAGCAGTTGTCACTGGGAAGGGAATTAGATGGGTTCCAGGGTGATCAGTACAAGGCCTGGCACAATTCCAGGATTTCATCTGGAAATAAATATTTTTATTTCAAAATAAACATTCAATCAGCATTGATAATGTGTGCTCCTGACGCGAACTTTTTCAATGTGGTGTATCGTGATGAGAACAGAGCAATCACACCGAGAAGTTTGGATCACTACAGAGGGCAAAGCCATCTAAGCGATATGCGATTTTAGTAGAGCCAAAGGCAGAATTACACTTGTAGGAAGAATGAATGCAGGAAGCAGCTGCAGATAGAAGGAGACGATCCTGGATAACAGAAATTCTGAAAATATTTTTGGGGATAATGACAAGCAATTAAATATGAACAGCCAGTTCAATGCCCTGACATCAAGGCAGTGAAACACTGCAGGAACAGGGAGGTATTTTTGCCTCCTTACATATCCTCATCACAGCAAGGTGTATATATGTTAAAATTTCACATCTAACTGTGTTGTGAAGGAAGTCACATCTTCCAAGGGATGTTGAAAAACCAGAGAGGATACAGGAAAAAACATTACAAAAATAATTTGAGGGCTGGTGAAAATGCCTTTCTGTAAGAAACCTAAAGTGTTGAATCTCTTCAATTTAGCAAAAAGAAGATGAAGGTGCTCTGATTACAGGGCACAGGTTTCTCCACAGGAACAAAATGCCAGGTGTAAAGAGCCTTGTAATCTAACCAAGAAAGGCAAACCATAAAACAACGACATCTGCAAACTGAAGCCAAATGATTCCCTACTAGAAATCACACCCACGTGCAGCAGTATAGCTGTTTTCCTTTGACAAAAACCACCTCAGTTATGGATTCCCCAACTCCTGATACCATCGCTTCAGGAGAGGAAAGTTTGCTGCTTGGAGATAACACTGGAACAGTGCAAATATAACTAAATAAAGATGCATCATTTGTGCTGTCCTGGAGATTATTTTAGATTATCTATTGATCTGTTGATTGGCCTTGAGCTGTAGGAATCCAAGAATGAACAGTTTTACCCCAGAGGCAGAAGTCCCTGGTCTGGATACTCATTACCTAATTGTTTCTAATGCAGGACAACTTTGAAAATTAGGGCTGAGATGCTGGGAGGAGACATGAACAGGAGTCTTGAGAAGAAGCAGTGCAGGTAACCTGTGCTGCTTTGCAGAAACTCAGCTTTGTGGGCTGAAGGTTCATATGCTGTTTGGAGTGGAGTTTGGCTACAGGTCATTCAGGGATGGAGACAGAGCAAGTGGAATTAGTCAAAGAGCACAGATGTAGAACAAAATTATTACCTGCTGATAAAAGTACTTGTTGTCTTGTTAAAATCTAGATCTAAACTGAGAGGAGGACAGCAATCCATGCTTGTTTTTCATTAATCAACAATGCTAACCAGAATAATTGCAGAGAAGTGAACTTTATTTCAGGCCACCTGAGTCCCTACCAGCCTCTTTCAGAAGCTCTCCTGAGATTCTGCAGAGTGGCACCTACCCCTGATGGCCATGGGAGCCAGGCATGACCTGCCCACATATTTCTGAGCTACTAATTCAGCTTTGCTGACAGTGAAGGAACTTCTGGTGCCTGTTACCTACTGCTGGTTTTGTCAGCAACAAAAGAAAAACCGTATGGAACTCTAGAGAGTATGTGAGAGCTACCAAGCCCTGGAAGCTCAGGCACATTTGTTCTCTGATCTCCGGTGAGAGACCCCAAGCATAGTCCTATGGGTGAATGTGGCTGGGGTTCCAAGGTCTTTTACTGCAAAACGGAAGCACGCCAAGGAAAAGCAGCAAGAGATCCCTACCCCATCAACACTTGCTGTCTTAGTGCTGGTCATCTGGGGGCAACTTCAGCTCACATTGTATCTACCCTTGAGGAAGGGAGCACACTATGTGCAAATAGCAGGGCTGGCTGGGTGCTACCCATTGCCTGCCTGAAGGAATTCCACCCTTTGGCTTTAGGGACAACTCTTGTCATTCCCAAAATGACTAGATTTTTGTAAAAAAAAACCCATAGGGGAAAAAAAAAAAAGGGCTGTAAATAAAATAATAATTAGAATTTCAGTTACAAAGAAAAGTGGATTATATGTGCTTACCGCAAGGGGCAGTGCCAACTTCACAAAGGAAAAATGGAGGAGGAACATTACTCCATGGCTTGCAATACTTGAGGAAAAGCCATCCTACTGGGATCCTGTTGGCAAAGCATTCTAGTGTGTGTTGTAGCAGGGGGAGGCAGATTTGCTTTGAATTAATTTGTTTATTTGGTTCTATTCTAGGCGGATGAGCTCTGGGATTTGTGGACTGAGTTAAGTAACACCATCCTACCCCAGGCCACAGAAATCAATGGCAAAAGGCATCTTTCCATCTCAGTTTGTTAGACCAAATCCATCCCCAAGTCACGCCAAGCAGCTGGCTCATGGTCAAGGAATACAAACCAGAGCTTTTCCCCTCCAAACCTTAAGAGTCAGTCCACGCTGGGCAGATGGGAACTAGCTTGCTTGGAGGGTCTTGGGAAATGAACCTGAGCTCACCACATCATCACGGACCCAGCCAGAAGGCATTAGCAACCCCTAACCATTTGGCAGATCTTAATGTATGGCTGGAGCTTGTCCAGTTCCCAGGGATCTGCATTGCCACAAGTTCTCTTTTTGGTGTGGCTGTCCTAGAGATAAGAGCAAGGATGGGAAACAGATGGAGTGGCTCCAAATCAGCAGAGGGGGGAGCTTGTGCAACCACTCTCCATGCCTCTACCTGCTTGGGGAAGAGACATTGAAGAGGCAGAGGAGGTTGACACCTCAAGTACTATGTTCTGGGATGCTTAAAGTCCCAGGGCTTCACATTCATTCAGTCTTACAGCCTCCCTCAGCATGGTATTACTCACTTCCACTCTTCCAGCCAGGCACGTGGCCAGCACAGATCTCTTGCAAAGAGGCAGTGGTCTCTTCCTTTATAGGCGACCGCCTGCCAAGCAGCTGGTTTCTCTGCTCTTCATCTGTTAGAGCTGCTGACAGCTTTCTCCGTGTCAGGCACAGGCTGTGGGGCAGAAACAGCATGCAGACTCCTAGGACACCTCTTCTGGTCTGTCCTGGGGCACTCACCTCTTTGGTGTCTGGCTAACAGCAGCAGTGGTTCAAGGGAAAACATGGGTCAAGGAGGGAAGGTAGAGGGAGCAGCGCTTTCCTTCCAGGAACATGGATGTGTGTGCCTCTGCTGATCTCTACCAGGCTGACAGCTGAAAGTCACTGGCTGAGAGCCCTCAGTCACCAGCACATGGTAAGTTTTGCTCTTATAGCTTCCCTCTTCTGAAGTGCAGGTCAAGGACTTGGACTCCACATAAGCCCCCAAGGACATACGCCAGAACTCAGGAGAACCAAGGGAGACCTGGTCCCTTACATTCTAGTGCTACACATCCCTGCAGGATCCAAACAACAGTTGTATGACATCCAGCAAAGGACTTGCACGCCTGCCACTGCACCTTTGTCTCTGTATAAACGCTTTACTTTAAGTAGGTTTTGTTAGCAGTTAGTTACACTCTGCTCTGCATTTACTTTAGAGGCAGCAGGCCAGAGGAGGTACAAAAACGTATTCCCCGGATACAATGGCTCTCCTGCCCAGTCCCAGATGAACCTGCAAGGTGCCTGTTCCCTGCCTAGAGGAGATGAGTGGCATCTCTCACCCTGCTGAGGGCAGTGAGCAGAAGACAGCTGGCAGGCTCCCAGCAACCACAGAAATGAACATGAGGACCACTGTTTTCTGAATCAACCACAGTTTTTTTTAAAAGCCTGCAATTTCAAGACTAGGTACACAGAATCACAATAACAAAGTCTAAATCACCAAGACCACGGGGTCCATAAAACAATACTATTTTTCTAACCCACTGTGTATAGAAAGCATTTTAAAAATCTCTGATCACTTTTGATGGTCATGGTTCTCTGGGTAAGCAAAAGCCACAGGGAACCCAGGTGGGTACACAGCTGTGGCTTCTCTTAGTGACCTAAGGCCAGGCATCCTCTTTGGGGCTGGAGGCAAAGGTGGCAAGCTCTTCAAAGCATTTCCCTCTCCCTAGCAGCAACACCTCAGTCTTTCCTGGATTTAGCTTCTATCGGCCACTCTTCATCCAACTGTTGACTTTGGCCAGATCACTAGTGAGCTAGGAAATGGTGTTTTTTGTGTTTGCATAAAGGAAATGTAGAGCCAAGTGCCACAAGAGTATTAGTGGTTTTTCATCCAGCCTGCCTCACCCTCTCCCCAGCCAAAGCCTGACTGACCATAGCAGGGTGGATGGCCCAAGGCACTATGGAGAGAGTGAATCCTGGACAGTGCGGTCAGCAGGGAGGGGTGCTAACCCCAGACGAGGCAAGGGCTGGCTGGCCAGATTAGGATTGGAAAGTCACTCTTCCAGCTGGAAACAAATCTGCGCCCTGCTCAGCATCAGGGAGAGTTGACAGAGACTGCAGAGGGCAACAACAGAGTGGGACAGCACTGGCCAAAACAAAGCTGAAGGTGAGTGGCCCTCAGAGAAGGAACCATCTTCCCAGGGTCCAGAAACACCCATCTGAGGGCCCAAGATGAACAAGCTCCATCTTTCCAAATATAACTAGCCTGCTGCCTGGGATACAACTGCTGCTTCCAGCCATGCGAAGAGGCAGAGTGCTGCCCACAGGGCTGGGAGCAGGGTCCCACAGAGGGGAGCTGCTGCAGCACTGGTAAGTGCACCCCAGCTCCTCCAGCCTACAGCCTGCCTGCACAGCTCCAAGGCAAGAGGGCTCAGCCAGGACAGGGGCTGAGTCATGCTCAGCCCCTGATAACCTGCCAGGACAACAGGCGGGTTCTCCCCTGGTTTTTAAACATTCAACAATATACTCCGTGTCTGTCTTGCCCGTCTGCCTGTCCCTTTGGCTAGATGCCCTCCCCGCTTGGGGCCACAGGGACCGAAATCAGTGATTCACTTCCCCCTTTGTAATGCTCAGCAGTTGCTGATTTTCCACTAAAGCATCACAGAAGAATGGGCAGCCTCAACACCAGCGTCTGTGTCTACAGGGGGAGAGAGAAGCAGCCAGCCTTGGAAAGCAGCAAATTGACCGCAGACCAGAAACTTCCCCTTTCTTGGACTCCAAACAGGTTCCTCAGCAGGCAGACGGGATTCACGGCGCAGTCTGCAGTCCCCGGAGCACAGGAGAGGCATTGCTTAGAGAGTGCTCAAGTTTATTATCAATTAGCTCACAAACATGCTGACAAGGAAGACAGCTCTGTTAGGACTCAGGGAGGAGGGAGGAAACCACACCATACAAGGCACCTGACATCAAGCCCACCCACATTACGTCCATAAATCCTGGCTCAGTTTATTATCCCCATGAGCAGCAGAGATAGCACTGAAACCTGCCTGCTTCAGGCTTCCCACTGTCCCTCCTACAGCTGCTTTCCACCCTGGTATCCCTCATGCAAGTGAAGGGGACACCCAAGTCCAAAGCCCTCTGCTCCCCAGGGTTTGGTGGAAGACAAGGGAAGTTCTCCTCCCCAGAGGAAGCAGCCACCAGCCTCCTTCAGGCAGGAGACCTTCCTGGCTGAGCCAGGACCTGTGTACCATGAAGGCCACAAGAATCCAAGTGCCTTCGTGCCCGATTCACAGTCACCTGCAGCCAGATCTCATGCCAGAGGGGACACCAGCCACAGACACCTGGACTATCATGGGGATGAGTGGCAACCCTATTCTTACCATAACAGATCTCAGCTGCAAAGGTGTCCTCTCACATCTTCATCTGACACCTTGTAGAGCCACAGGCACAGCTCACACAGTCAGGTCATCAAGCAGGCAGGAAGAGAGTCACTCAAACCCTCCTTTCCCTGAGAGATTTCAAGAGCTCCTGTGGGTAGAGGTGCCACTGACAACATCCTTTGCCTTGGGCACAAAGAGCACTGCCAAAGTGGGGCTGCATGGGCAAGAACACGCCAGGCTCCCTGCCCCACATGCACACTCAATGCCACAGGCACGTGCCCAGGAACCACATTAGTCCAGCATCCAGATACTACTATTATAGCTCACCACAGCTAGCAAGGGGCTGTCACAAAGCCCACATGGCTCTTATTTTGGGCTCTCTCCTGTGCCATCTTACAGTGGTAGCTCCAGCTTTCTGCTCCTCTTGACATAGGTGCCAGTGTGGGCTGAGATCTCTCTGAATCTCTTGCTACAAACTGCAGCAACAGATGTGCAAGTCTGTGGGACAGGAAAGACACCAGGTGTCTGCCCCATGCCACCAAGCTCAATCCCTCCACCACCCTAGCATCTTCCTTCCTCTGGCCCCCAAAGCAATGCTGGTGCTGTAGGGTCCCCCGAGCTGTCTCCCAGCCTGTTGTGTAGTGCAGGAGAACAAAGAGGGAGGAGAAGGGCTGTGAACTCTATTTTTATCTGCTCAGGAGTTGCCAGACACTGCATAAGCGAACCTCTCTAAGCACATAGACAGCTAACAGGTTCTTTTTAACTAGTCTCTGGGGGTCTAATTTGTTCCTTAGGCAAAGTGGCAGCTCACATGTCTCCGCACAGCTTTCTGCTGACATTAAATGCCCTTCCCTTGCCACACGTGCCACACATGCCACCTGCCACTCTGTGAGTGCTCTTCTTTGCTCTCATGTATTAGAGAGTGAGCAACTGACTCCCTGGAAGAAGTCCAGCTCTCCAAGCATGGGAACAGCACCTGCCTGGCCCAGCGAGGCTGCAGAAACATGCCCTGCACAAGGGCATGGCACTGGGCTGTCACCAGGAGCAGCAGATCATGTCCCTGGTTGGATCCATCAGACCTTAGTGTTGACTCATAAAATGGCCAGAATCGTGATTTCCAAATGCCAAGCGTGAAGAAGACCTGTTTACAATCTGCCTGTCTCCAGAGCTGAAGTGAGGGCTAATGGCTCCCAGAAAAATAAAAATGCAGCCTGCAGCTGCTCTGAACTTCAAGTGAAGCCAGCAGAGGAACCAAGCCAGGCTACTCCATTACAAATGCCACATCTAGGCCAAACCTAGCACACTCCATAGACTAAAACAGAGATTTAGAGGGAGAAGGAGGCCAGGCGAGCTATCACCCTTCTGGCATAACTGCCCAGGCTGGCCTGTGGTGTGTGTGGTGAGTGGCAGGCAAGACGGGTGGGTGTGCAGCCCTTCTCTCCCCACCTCAGCCACATGTTCCTTGGGCTGAAGTGATGAGAGAGTTGCTCCAGCTGGCTCGCCTGCCTGCATCCAGGGGCAGCACAATGTTCAGCAGCACAATCAATGGGCATGGCACTACTGTCAGACACAGTCGCACAGCCGCTCTCATGCCTGGTGAGAAGAGACCCATCCAGAAGTGTCCTAACAGCTGCTGTCACATGCAGGTCTCCATCAGTGCCACCATCTTACTGAAGACCTTACCCTACAGCCACATCTTTTGCACCATTACAAAACTGGGCATAAGATGCTGGCCCATTTGGAGATTTGGGTTGTCTACCATGCAACATGATCATTCCACAGAGTGTTCAGCCACCATCACCAGCATGGCAATGCCTCCACTGTCCCTCTCCTCTTCCCTGTGCCCCCCAATACATCCAGTTCCTGCCTGGCAGGGGAATGACCTATATCTAGGGTAGAGGCACACAAGAGGAGAGGACAACCTATCAACCTGCCCTTGTGACCACAAGCACACAGATCTCCAGCCCTAAGGGCCCTCTCTCTCCACAAGACACAAAAACTGTGAGCTGAGGACCTGGCCCCTGTCTAATGAAACCTGCTGCAGAGGCGTCAGCCAGAGAAAAAGCTCACTGCCAGCTGCAGGGAGGTCACTCGTCTCCCTTACAGCAGGGAGAAAACAAGCACTCTTGAGTTTCATTTCCATCTTGTTGACTAGCAACACTCACCCCCTCCACAAGGCTGCCAACTTCAAAGCCCTGATAAAACACTTCAGCCTATTCATCCTTGCGCCCACATTCATCCTGGGGAGTGGGGAGAGCCAGCTGCCTGCTCCCCGCTTTACACGGGTCACGGAGAGGGCAGGCAAAGCCTCTTATCCCAGGCATGTGAGTGGGGTGAAGAGCTTGCGGCTGCACACACACAGAGGGCGTGAGAGCAACAGGGTGGAGAGGAGATGTGTGTAGTCTTCTCATCTGGAGAAGAGGAGGCTTTTCATGTAGAGCAGGAGGTGCTGGGAAGTCTCCCACTCAGCCTGGGAATGCTGTGGATCTAAGATATATTTTAAGCTAAAATAATGGTTGAACATCCAGCAGGACACCCTGGCCTTTGGATCTATTAGCTCAATGTAGTTAGGTCTCCTTACATCTCTCTATCCCCAGCCACACATAGGATTCCCTCACCTGCAGCACTCAAGCCATGAGAGCCATGTTGGTACGTGGCATTTCACTGCCCACTCTCAAAGTCTCAGCCCTGCCAGAGATGGGGGAATGAGTATTGTGGCAATTTTTATTCTGTACTGGCTCCATCCCTCCAGCTGCTCACTATACAGAAGACTAGAGACTAGCTGGGGACAGCCAGTGTTTCCAAGGGTACCATGACCACAAATCTGCTCTCACACCTCTCCTACATAGCCTTCAGTATCCACCCCAAGGACCAACATGGAGGAGCAGGTTTCATGGCATCCCCAGTGGGAAGGGATCCGGAGCAGGCAGAAAGGCTGCACCTGCCTTGGCATCGTCTGAGTTCCAGCTCCTCAGCAGCACAGCTCCAAAGCAATGGAGAAGGCAGAGCTGCAGTGTTGTTATCAACCTGTCATTACATCCCTGGAAGAGTCTGGCACTTTGCTGCTGTGGAAAGCATCACAGCTGAAAAACTAGCACGGCCACCCTGCCAAGGCTACAGGCAACCTAATACACCCTGTCTGCCCCCTCTAGATAGCCTTAGCCTCCAAGTATGCTCCCCATCCTCCAAGGCCAGAGTTTGGCTCAGTTTTGCAGATGTGGGTCTGTTAACCATTCCCCTCAGCTCCTTCCCTCCCTCCTTTGGTAGTTCTCAGAATTCCTTCCAATTTGTCAAGATCTTTTCTGGCAATAAAGAATATCTTGACTCAGTGCAGGACCCTGGGGTGCACCGGAAAAAAAAAACAACATGCGACTCAGGCCTTTTGCCTCCAAAATCCTAAGCACCATTGGTGTCTCATATGCAGCCGCACCGCATTACTCTCTGCTGCCTAATTTGCTGTTCACTCATATTCTGCAAAATCTCAGCCTCTCCTTTTTCCAGATTTCTTCCTCCTATGGAGGATTTTTTTTCCTTTAGCTGTAACAGATAATATTTTTCCAGCCTGAACCTCTTCTTAATTCCCATCTAGATGTGTAGTTTCTGCATGTCCCTGAAGAGAGTCTCCATGCAAGTGAGACAAAAATGAGGTGGTGCAGAGAGCTGGGTACCAATCCCATCTAGCATCAAGCACTCACGGCAGCATTTCTCAGGATGCTTCTGAAGAAAGGAGAGGAGAATGTGCATATTTTATATGGAGACTTCTACATCTCCATTTCAACTACTCCTTTTACCAAATCAGCTTCAATTCATCTCATGTCCTTCCAGCACTTGGTGATTTATGGCAAACACTAAAACCAAAGAGAACAGCTTTGATTTTGCTTAAGTACCAGCTTAAACCAAATAAGGCAGCATACAGTCAGGTATGAGAAACTGCAGCATAATCCATATGCACAAGGGAGCTGAAAGGAAGCTGGACAACAATCCAAATTCAGGCATTAGAGGAAAACTCTCCAGCATTTGATCATGTGGCCTTAGAGCTCTTCTAACATCTTTCTTTTTTATATAACTGCTATATGAATTGTATTGTCATAAATGTCCCAAAAGATATATGTATAGTACATAAATTAGGCTATAAACTGGCTTTTCTGTACTACCTCACCTACCACATGTACAATGCATTTGCCCTGCACCCTGCTCTCTTGCCTGTAGTCTCAGGCTAAGCTGACAGTAGCGGCATTTTTCTTTCAATTAGAAGGGAAAGTGCATTTGAATGTTTTCTCCCAAAGCCTTGAGGCTGAATTAAGCTATAGGAATGGCTCCCAAAGAGGTGCAGAAGAACCAGGCCTAATGTAAAGACCATATTAGGAGTTTAAAAGGAGCCTGAAAAGCCAGCTATCCTCCTGCTGCTCTGAAGCGTATGCAAGCCCCTAGAAAGTAAATACATAAAACACATAAACCAGAATGGTGCTGACAGCTTTAAAACACTAGCAAGTTGAGCGACTCTATCTGGTGCCAGGCTAGAGAAGGTAGATCATGTAATTTAAAAATAGAAGTATTTTATATAAGAAGAATGACATTTATGCTTCTCTTGGGTAGCTTGAGTTTTTCCTTTAGGCTTCCCAGCCAGCTTGCCAAGGGCTTTCAACTATGTCAAAACAGGAGAGGGGCTGAGATCTGGAGCTTATGGAGATCTCATTGCCCTGAGTGGAATCTCTTTTCACATACTCTCACACGGACTGGCACTGGCTTTTTAGTTTCAATTTTTTAACAAGGTCTCAGATATCTACTCAAAGTTGGCCCTGTATCAAGGCAAGTAAATGCTTGGCCACCTTGTGGAAACTATACTGCCAAAGGGAAGCACCTTAAAAAGTTGCTCTTAGGGCTTATCTGCACTAGCAAAATACTCCATTCAAGTAATGAGCATAAAGACATGGCAGTGGCAGAAGGCAGAGCTGGCACCACTGTTTTACCCTAGGAATTCAATGTCACACACTATGGATCTCCTCAGCTGGTCTCATCCCAAGTAAAGTAGGAAACCTGCCACGGCCCCAGCCATGGGAATGCATTTACACAGGGGGAGCTTCTCAGCCAGAGTCAGCTTTTATTTTCTCTGCTATTTGGGTATTAATAAATTGTAACCCTCATAAATGTAAAGTGAGTGACAGTCATAAGTGAGCAGGAAGTGTGTTTGGTAGGTATAGTAGAGACCTCCTCTGAGTTCTATACATACCATGGACAAACAGTCCTAGACACTCAGCAGCAACCCAAGTAAGGCAGTAAGAAAGCTCCCCTTTTTCTCATAAATGTGGAAAGTTCAAAGCTGGCAAGACAGGAGGCTCCAGATCCTGCTTTAACAATTAAGACACTTCTGTCTCTGTTTGGAGCAGCATCTTTAAAAAGCAAGTGATCTTGCAATGAACTTTCATTTTATCTGCAAGTCCTCAATGACAACAAGCTAATCAAACTGATTTTGCTGAGCCACAGTTCTCTGTCATGTTTCAAGTGGCCACCCCAGGGTGGACAGCTTTACATCCACCCATGGGCTCCACTCTCCTCTGCAAAGGGCCATGCTAGACATTTGACTGCCTCCAGAATGGAAGCTAGTTTCAGCCAATTTTCAAAAGCAGGGAAATGTACTTTCTCCGTTCAACAACCTCTGCCGCACACCCAAGATCCTGCCTTCTGCTTGCTCCCTGCTGTTCTCATCCTTCACTTCCAGGAGGGAGAATAGAGATTTTGGCAGAGCCTCCCTGCTGGCGTGAGGTTCCTGGTGTCCCCAGGCCAGGAACACTTGCCACAACTCCTCAAGGGCTGTTTATAGCCCTTCCTCTCATCAGGAAGTGAGGAGATGTCTCCTCTAGGGTGCTTGAGAGGAGGCTCTGAGATCAGGATTCAGTGGGGTAGGCATGTTGCAACTCAGCCTTCTTCCTTTTCCATCCTGAAAACAGGCAACTCCCAGCAACAGCCTTGCCTAAACAGAGCCCTCTCAGAGGAAGATCTCTGCCCTCAAGAACTTAGCTGTGTTAAGCTGCCTGCACAATGTCTCAACACCTTATGCCACAGCTAACTCCTTTTCTCTTGCCTGGGTTGCTGGGAAAATGCTTTGCAGGTCCCAGTCATCTTCTGTGAAGAGGAAGGATGCCTTACTTCCCAGGCAGACCTCATCCAGCACACACATACCACCAGGGCAGCATGGCTCCCTGGTGTAGATGCTGGTACAGATTTATGCCTGGCACTCCTGCAGGATGGACCTTCTCAGGTGGCAGCAGCAGGCCCCTCCTCACATGCTGTCTGGAGTCAGAGGCAGCTGGCCATCCGTCCTGATGGTGAGGGGCAGGGGTGTAAGCCCTTCCCACTCCCTGCTAAATAAGCAGGAATTCTGCTGGTACTCCAGTCTTAGGAAAACAAAGATGTTTCCATTTAGCTCAGCTTCAGGGCTGAGGTGCAGCTCCACCCTCACAACCATCCATCAGGGCTTTGCTTCTTCAGGCAGAGATTCAGGCTGAGATCAAGAAGAGGGAGGATTTGCAGCTAGCCTATGCCAGGAGGGCCTCTAACAACCCCAGGATTTTGCTCTCCAGAGCTCTCCGTGTTCCAAGCAGCAGAGCACAGGGGTCTCTCAGCTTCTGCAGCAGCTCACAAGTCCCCATAGGCTCCCTCAGATGCCCAAGTCTAAACCTCTGCTGGGCCACGGCCTGCTGAAGGGACTTGGGAAGTAGTACTCATTGCTCAGCCTGTATTTTAATGGATGAAAGCTTGAGCATCACCAGCTCTGGTGTCAGCAAGGTAAACCCAGAGCTGCCCTTCTCCTAGCCATGTCTTCCCCTGGGCAAGCACTGAGCTCAGATAAGGCTGGCTATGTCTTCTTTAGCCCCAGGAAGAAGAGACAACGTGCACCCTAAGGGCAAGCCAAGGATGCGGTGATCCTTCGCCAGCACCTGTCCAAACAGAAGCACCAATGGTTAGGTGTAATACTGCAGCACTGACACCCATGCTCAGCAAAACAGTCAGGCTGATGCCCACGTCCACGTCTTCCCAGGACTGCCAGCATACCCAGAAATGGATCTACGACAGCCACACTGGGAATGCCCACAGATCCATTTGCTAACCTTCATGTCTGCCAGGTGCAAATACAAACCAAACAGTACAACCAGTTGTATATGACTGATACAAGCTGAAGATAAGAAATCATTTTAAAGGAGACCCACTACTCAGGCAATTGTGGAATGTTTTGGTCCAAGCAGTTCCTGAACAGCCCAGGAGGCTACTCTCCTAACTCTCTCTGAAGACTCTCTTCAGAACTCATTGAAACCAAAAGCAACCCCATCTCTGCTCAGAGAGCAGGTCTCTGGGGAAGATTAATGGGTTTTGTTGCATATTTATACGGCATCTAATACAGCATTGTTCTAATGCATGACTTCAGAGCTTCTGATTGCTACCTCCGTACAAACAAACAAAAATAAAGCCAATATACACACAAATAAAGAAAAGGAGAAAGCAAATCATCACTCATGTGAGGACTGATTTCCTGTCTTGGCACAGCAAGTCTATAAGCTCCCACCCTTGCACAACTCCTACTTGTCAGCAATGAGAATGCTCAGGGAGTTTGGGGACTGGTTGTTTGTCCTGGATCTTGTAGTCTTCTCACAACCACCAACCTGGAACTACCAGTGTTCTCCATCCACTGAGCCACGCAAGAACTTCTTCTACCTCTTCCTTATTGATAAATCAGACAAGCAAGTCAGCTGCTGTGGGATCATGGCAGGCTGACTAGAAAGTCAGTGTCCCACCAGCACAACCTATCCTTATCCAGGAGAAGACCAAGGACTGGAAAATCCAAAGTGTTCCTCTCAGACTTGACAGTGAATTGAACGCCAGTGAAGGTGACCCCAGAGTTTGCAGTGCTTAAGAACTGATTCTCATACTTGCAAATAAGAGCAAGATTTACCTAGCTCTGGGAAGGCCAATATGCTTCTTGCTTTTGCTGCTGCAGCTCAACTGTATGGAGAATGCCTGATGCAGAAGCAGAGAATATACTTCAGTGGTAGCAGAAAAACAGATGATGTTGTAATTGCAGGAAGCAGGCTCCAAGTACAGACAAGTCTAAAAGCATGGTTTCATGAGACATATGATTAACCTAACACATGGCTTCTCCCAAAATGGGAGTCCACCCTTTACCTTCCCTCCACTGCTAGTCTTGAAATTTTGCCCAGTTCTTCTGGTCCTCGTGATCTTTCAGTAGGCCAATTTAGCCCACTGAAGTGGCAGAAAATTATCCTGAATTTTGCTACGTTATTTTTTTACCAGTTTATTGAACAGAACCAGCCCACCATGGGGCCAGATGAGGACTAACACTAGTGCAAGGGAGCAGTGGGAGGGCACAGCCAGGCGCAATTGGATCAAGAGCGTGCCTTCGGCTGAAGATGCTCACTCTTACAGGCTCTGGTTGCACGCCTTATGTTATATGGTCAAGGGACAAAACCCAAGCAACTGAATTTTATGGGAAAATGCCCAGGCATAAAGTGAGGCATTTCACTGCAGAGCAGTGCCAGGGAGCAGGCAGCCCCACATCTGCCTGCTGAGCAGGGCTGCTGCGTACCATCCAGGCAGGAAAGGCAGCAGCCTGCAGCACAGTGCTCAGGGGGGTGGTGAGAGCTCCCTCTTGGAAACACATGCAGCAGCCTCAGCAAATCCTGAGGACAGCTCCACAAGGTAGTCAGTGGTGGTTGTGTCCCAGGGCCCTACCTGCAGCCATCACAAAGGATGAACGCCAGATGCTCTTGTCAAATGCTCTTGGTAAAGCATGGGATAAGGCAACATCCTATGGCCTTCGTGGGGAGGGAAGGAGGAAACACAGGGCATGGTCCTTAATGGAGTCCTATTTCCTTGGGATAGCGCCAGAGGATTTAAGGTACGACAGGCAGCTGGGCATTCAGCAATCCCAGCTCAGCATTCACTAGACACTGTGTCTGACTGTCTGGACAGGAATGCTCTGCCAGTGCCTGCACAGCCCCTGTCCTCCGTGCAGAGCCTGAGGTCATGTTCCTTACTGGGAAAGCCTTCAACAGGTGCTGTATCTCCAAAGGCACTGCTCTCCCTCCCCTCCAGACCCTCCACACAGAGTGGTGGCATGGAGGGGTAAGAGGAGGTCATCCCTGTGGGCAAACTCGTCAGCAACGACCAGGATTGAAGGCACATGCAAGGGCTGTGTGCTCACTTGGGCACCGAGCCTCTCTTGGGGCATCAATGACAGGGGCTTGGCCACCTCTCCCTGACTGCATCACCTCAGCCTTGCCTGAATTTGGTTCCCATCAGAGAGACTTCCATTTGGGTACCAAGATATGCCAGCCTTAGTGAACTACTTGGTGTCAGTCAATTCCTCCTCCGTCATTTGAGCCCCTCCAAAATTGTAGATGGCTGAGAGCAAGTGTCTAGAAATGTCTCCAGCCCATGCGTTGCTTCTGCTTCAGAAGAGACAAAAAGGCAACCATTACTTTAGGTGCAACAAGCATGTTAAAAACCTGCAGGCATACAGAAAAACAAAGGCCAAATTGCCCTCTCCTCAGGCAGCTCTAGGGTGACAGAGAAAGTCAAAACAGTTCAGAGAAGAAAAGGAGAAACTGAAGTTACCTCGTAGTTAGGTCCTTGTAATTTGCTGTAATGTCTTCTTGACTATGACTTGACTTCTGCTGGAAGCCACATGCAAATTTTCTGCTGTGGTGGCTACCAACAAAACCAGTCTTTCCAGCCTAGCAACTGAGTGAGTATAAGCAAAAAAGACCCTGGTCTTTAGGGGTGGTGCAGCCTAACCCTTTGCTCTGGAGTCTATGGATGCTTACAGAAAAGCGCTTAGCAAAAAATACATATCTGGGCTGTTGTATAGCAGCAGGCACCATTCCCACCTCTCCATCTCCACCAAACTTCCAGCACAGCAACTGTGCTTGTCAGAGAATGGCACTTTCCCCGCCTTTACTGCCTTCTTCAGCAGAAAACCCACAGCTCCAGTGGGACTTCACAAAACATGAAGTGTGGAGGAGTCGCAGCTCAGGTACAAGAGCACCTCAGCACCTGAGGCAGATAGGTTGAAGCCATAAGCTCTTCCTCACCCAAAAGGACCAGATAATGCCACAGTTGTCATCTTGAGCTTAACATTCTCCTCGCAGGGTCTCTCCTGCATGGACCTGTGTGGACTTCAACAGCTGCATCTTTGCTGTATGCAGGCACCTGCCTGGGTACCAAAATGACCCACATCACAGCAAGGTGACACAGAAATATGAACAAATGGCTCAATAATGGCTAAAGTCTGCCAGGAGACATCTCTGAGTATCATCATGTTGCTCATACTAGCACTTAATAGCACACCTCAGACTGTGTACTCTTCTCTGGGTACTACCTGGACATATTGCTATGAACACATCCTCTTGGGAAAGAGATTTAACCTGCAGTCCTCTGCCCACCCTGCTGCTACCACAGAGGCTGTTCACCAACTGGACAAGGGCAAGCTGCTGAGCTCCAAAGTCCTCCTTCCCTGAGGGATCATCACTGGCCTATCCCATTCTTGCCTGTGCCTGTGGACTGTTACACAGCGCTGGGGATAAACCGAGTCCCGTGGAAGGATAGCAGCACCTGACCTCCTTATATCAGCTCCCATAGCCCTGGGACGAGCCTCCATCGAGAGCTGAGGTGCTCAGTCTCATGAAGCTGAGGCCTGACTGAGCATAGCATTAGCTGCCTGTGGCTTCTGGGGGAGCATCCTGCTGGGAACCAGGTTTGACTTACACAGCCGGGATGTGCCGTGGGACAGGCCCCTGAGCCCCTCGAAAGGAGGCATCTCGCCCTGCCACACCTGTCCTTCTCCGGAGGGAGCTTGCTGGTGGCCGGTAGGCAGCTGCGGCAGCAGGTGGGTGGTACTCCTGCTCAGGAACGACTTCTTCACACCGGGAGCCCTGGAAGCCTGAGCGACAGGTACAGACCTGGGGTCGGTTGCAGGAGCCCTTGTTCTGGCATGGCGGGTCGCAGACAGCTGAGGAGACATAGAAAGGCAGTTAGTGGAAACCGGGCTCAGCCTGATGGTGGTGGCACCCAGCTGCGGCAGCACAACTTGGGCGGTCCCATCTCTTATCTGTAGGCAGGTGACCTTCAAAGTCTGAGAGTTACTGCTGCCATGGCTTCCTAACACAAGGTTACCTCCATCAGAGACTTTTTCTGTTCCCACTTCTCCCCACTTGTCTCTGCAGAGCTTTTCCCCAACAACACTCATTTCAGAAAGCTCAGAAATGAGCATCATGGTCTGCAGAGACCGTATGGCCTCCAGCATTACCCATAGTGCTTTGGGCAGGAACAGGACCTTAATCCCAAAGCAGGGCATTGCGTGCTACCTTTTGAGGTACCTACCTGTTTTGAGGTCTGATCTGCATGGTCCCCCCCACACCGTCCACTCCAGAGCTTTCCAGCTCTCCCTCCACAGCTAATTTTGGAGTCACTGCTTAAATTCCTCCACAGCTACAGGGACTTACAGTTCATTAACTTCATGCCCAAATCACCCTCCAAGTCTGTGTGTGTTCCTAATTACAGCACATCAGCCTCAGTTTGCATTTTGGGAGGAAACTGCTATTAATTATATGCCGGACCCTAACACTTCCCAAGTCAACAAATGCCAAATTGGGTTTATAGTCCAGCCAGCAAGAGCCAGGAAACCACAGCTCACTCAGGTAGGACCAGGCTTGTTGTTCTGAGCAAGAGTCGCTGAAAAGGCACTGGAAAACAGTGTCATCTTTCAAAGAAGGAAAAGGCTGGCTGGATGAAGGGTAATGAAACCTCACTGGACAACACAAGGTGGGCATAAAACCCCCAGCCACGTGGGAAGCTTGTGGATGGGGTGAAACATGCAGCCACCATATCTGCTGAGGGCCCCAGGATTGCCCCACAGAAGCTACAGGAGCATCTGACACCACCTTCACATGCGGCTGCTGGACTTTCACAAGCACATCCCTCCCTCTCCGGCTGTGCTCTCCAACCCCATGAGACCCAAGCATGCCTGTGAGAAATGCTGCTTCTGGGCAACAAACATACAGAAAGCTCTAGCTTCATGTGCCATCCACACATCATCCTGCTGTGATCAAGTGAGGAAAGTCCTTGTGCAATTTCTGAGATCTTTCACAGCAGTATAGCCCCCACAACCCTTCCCTCACCCCAAAACTGGATGGCCATCAGCTTTTCCTAACTATATCAGGGATATGTTGGCTGGAATGCTTCATTTGACCTTTATTTCCATGTTAACACTCGGGAAAAGAGAGAGATCTCAAGGAAAGGGAGAACCCAAGTCACGTAGGGCTGTATAGGTTAAAGCCAGAGGTTTTGATGAACTCCTCTAGTAAAATAAATCAGCCACCACTGCAGACTCTGGAACAGAGACAGGGTCCTAGTCAGGCAGGAATTAACTGTCTCTGGGTAGTCTGGCACTCCAAAAGTTGATGTAATTTATAATACAAAACTCAGCTGTTATTTAAATAGGCTGCCGGTCCCTACTGTTATCTCCCAACAAATGCCTGTTTTAACAAACGCCACCAGACTAGGAAGCCTGCCATTGAAAACAACCACTTCACGTGCTGAAATATTGCAGAGCCACAACACCGGGACCTGAGATCACAGCAGTTCTCACAACCTCTCCCACCAACAATGTTCATAGTCACATTGGACTCTGCCCTTTAGCAGGAAAGCAGTGATAAGTGACCAGGCACTCTAAAAAGCCAGTAAGGCAGCTGATACAAAGAAGAGGAAGACAGGAATGGGAGTAGTCTTCTGGTCCCTTCATACAGGATGGGTGGGGAGCTGCCCTTGTTGAAATATTCCAGCCCTAGGAATAATCCCCTTCCCAGTTGCCTTTGCAGACTCAGGAAGAATTTGAAAGAGCTTTAAAAAGTCACCGGTTTTCACTCAGTCCAGCTATGCGATGTAGGGAGAACAGATTGTTCAGTGGAAGTACTGCCAATGCCAAGTGTGTGAAATCACGAGTCAGGCCCCCAAAACATAACATTGACAGAAGAAACAAGATGGTTAAATATACATATACACACATATATATGGAATCTTTCTCTCTGCTTTCTGGTTTCTGAGCTCAGGCGTTACTCTGAGATGTCTCCCCCCAAGCTGTGGGGGCTATAAACAGTTTCTGTTACGGTAACTGTCACTCATTTCTTCTCACTGTAGTTTCATGTAATCACCTGCTCCAGGAGCTGGGGCTTTAGGGAAAGCAAAAAAGGTAATCTCAAAACTCTTTAATAAAAGGATGAGATTTGGAGCACTGCTGAAGTATCATTATTAGCAATGCTAGTTTGTTTAAGAGAATCTAGCAGTGTCCTCAAAGATCAAGTTTGGTGCCGTCTAGTCTTCAGTGCACGAGGTAAGTCCTCCCTGCAAGGTCACATGGCAGGGATGACTGCAGCATGACTCTGACTATGCACCTAGGCCAAGCAGGCAGAACCATCAGAGGGGAAGGCCACCAAGTCCAACCTCTCATTGCTTTTCAGGCGTATCTGGCCCAGTATTGAGCAATGACATTGCAAGGTGACTTTCGATTACTATGTCCCTGCTGCTCTGAACATGCTTTAGGTCTAGGACTAAGCAGCTCCTGCTCAGTCCTATTTAAATGCAGGGGAATCTGTCCATCCAGCTCAGCATCCACAAGAAAACTGAAGATGCTGAAGGACTTGTACCACTGGGGTGATTTAGTACCCTTAGTTATGGAAAAGTTTGCTTATTGATGCAAAGCAATACGTAATCTTAGTTCTAACTTAAAGCTCTGACTGTGTTAGCACACCCAGAAGAGATGGACAATTGAACACTTGTGAGAAATCCGTGCAGGCTGACAGGCAGGGAGATCAACAGCAATGTAGAAATAACAGAGAAAGAAAACAGAACATCAATGAAAAACACTCTAGGCTCAAAAACCCTACAGTCACTGTACAGAAGAAACACAAAAAGAGAGAACGTGAATATGATCTCCATTTTGCAGAGGTAGAAAAGCCCCAGGTGCTAATGTGACTGTCTGAAGACACACTGTGAGACCACAGCAGAGAAAGAGACTCATGCTGGCACCTCTGTGCCTTCATCCTGTATCACACCTGTGAAACCATCTGTAAGAGATTAGAAAGTGCATGAATTTATTTAGGCCTTCCCAACATGTTGATTAAAAAATGTTTCTTTTAAACTTTAAAATGTCCACGTCAGAAAAAAGCTCACCCTGCGTCACTGGCCCAGCTTAGGCTGCTATCTTGGGAAGCAGCAAAGAACCATAGTGAATAATGCTTATGAAAGTGCAGGTTGATGAACTAATGTCAGGAGGCTGAGGAAGAGGATTCCCTTGCTCTTAAGCAGAGAAAAAGGATGATGAACCAATAGGCAGCAGCTAAGTTATCAACAATTGCACACTGCAGCCCCTGAAGTATGGGCAGTGCAAGGGGACTTCTGGCCAGCTTGTGTGTACAGGTTTCTTCTCCACCAAACCCAGGACTTAAAGGCTTGAGTCTCACCCCAGGATGAAGTTAAACATACAAAAGTTTGGATGATCTCCTTGGGCCCAAGTTAAGATGTAGCTCATTATCGTGTATGGCCCCTCCTGTGGGAAGACCTCTGGAGCCTCACAGGATGCCCTGTATGCAGTTTGGTGTGATGACCTGGCAGTATGTGAGTAGAAAACAAGCCCAATGCAAGCAGGCAAGATCTTCTTCCTAAGCCCCCTAAGCTCACTTTCACTTTCCCAGAAACAACAGTGTCCCAAAGAGAGAGATTTCTCTTTCTCATCTTCTCAGTCACTGACTCTGTGAAAACTTCCTGAGTCCTCACTGCACTTTGGTCCTCAAAGCTAGAACAAACCAAAAGGCTAGAGACACCTGCCCATGGCTTGAGTTCAGTCATAGGCAGAGATGCTGCAAGAGGAAAGTCCCTGGAAAAGCATGGATGGAGAAGGAAGAAATTGCCATGCTTGATAGGTTACAGGAACTAGATTACAGCAACAATTTGGCCTATCCTCTCTCCTGTCCATAGGGAAAACCAAGGTCCTGCTGGAGACCCGAACCCAACTTCTTCCCTGCTTCATCATGCTAAGAGGTTCCCTCTGGCCACATTTCTACTCTGCTAACTTCCCTGATATGCCCCATGTCAAAGGCCATGGGATCAGACATTAAACAGCATTACAGCACAGAAACTAACTGGGACAGGCTGTCCAGCTTGCCTTTGCAGCTTTAAAAGCAGCCAAATGTCTCCAGCAGCTTGAACTCCAGCAGCAAAGCCCAGCAAGGGAGGTAGCTGGGAACAAAATGATGTTTACACATCACCAGTCTCCACCTAAGTCCCGCCTGAGATTTACCATCCCCTGTTGGGGGGGACACTGCCAGGCCTGATCATGTTGACAGTGTCCTTTTAATGAATCCTTGGGAGCAAGGGCCCAGCACCTGAGCAATCGCTAGACAGCCTGCATGGCTGCGAGCCCAGACCTACTGCTCCTACAAAAATCCCTAATGAGAGCAAGATGCTGCCATGGCTGGCCCCGCGCTCTGTTTACCGGCGCTGTCTGGCAGCACAGCACGCGCTCTACCGTTTGGCTTCTGTCGGGTGGGGAGAAGGAGAAGGGAGGTGAGTCAGCCCTTGGCCCCTTGCTCCCAAACAGCGATCACTAATGCAATTATCCCAGCGCGGCTGAAGCACTGTGGGATCCTGTGGCAAACAAAGCTGAGCCTCTTCCCCCGCTAAACATCTGGGCAGCTGCTGCCACTCGAGTGAAGACAGATGCTCTCAACTATTCTGGGCAAAAAGCCTGCAGTGCTGGGGTGCTCCCTGCCCTCCTGCAGCAGCCCCTCGCCTCCCTGAGACTGGGCAGGTGCATGGGGCATGGAGCAGGCAGTCCCCTGGGAAGGTCCACGGGTGTTTAGGGACAGGGATCGCAGCAGGGGCTGGGCTGTGGTTGCGGAGCTATTGTGGATGGAGATGACAGTGCAGCTGCCTCTGGCCTGCATGGCACTAGTGCCTGCCCAGACTCCTTCCCTTTCAGAGCTGATGCCCAAAATTATCTCAGCCCCCAGGGTTGTGGCAGGGCCATCACCAGAAGCAGAGCCCTTGTTAACCCCTCTGTGGGCAGGCAGGAGGGCCCTGCAGCCCCTTGCCATTTTACACATCCCACATGCTGCACCAAGCTCCAACCCCACCCATCCCAGCCATTAATTGCTTTCCTTAATAACACCCAGATAATTTGCAGCCCTAATTTCCCCCTCAGCATCAGTAACATTTGCCCATGTGAGCACTGCCCCATTCTGCTGGTTCCTGCCTGCTGGGGCTTTCACAGACCTGCCTTTTGCTCCAAGCAGGACAATGAGGGCCCAGGGCTTGAAACTCGCCCATAATGTGCCGCTGCAATGCCCTGCCCCAACAAGACCTCACTTGGGATAGACACGATAATAATGTAAATCCATAATTATTCAGCGTGCTCAGACTTTGGCAGCAGTCAGGGAGAGCTGACCCACAGCCCCACGGGGAGGCTGCAGCACTGCCTCCGGGGACCATTTCCTGCCCTAGCACAGCGCAGTGTGTGGGGTTACAGCAGTACTTGAGTGCTTTTTAGAGGTGCATCACGAGAGCTGCACCAGCTGAGACTGTCGTACTCACGTTTGATGCAGCGGTTTGTGCCGGGAGCCGTGGTCCATCCTGGGCAACACTGTCTGCCACAGACATTTGGCCTAAGCAGAGAGACAAAGCAGCGTGGTTATGAGAAGGGGAAGCCAAGGTCCCTCTGCAGCCAGCACCTCTGAGTCACCCGTAAAATTATTTCCTGCAGCATCTGATATTTCCTTCCAGATGGACCAGCAGCTGAGATCAAAACCAATGGGACAAGGGCCGAGTTGTTTAAGTGCCTGGAAAAGAAACCCCCAAGGACTATGTGAATGCTGCAGTGTGAGCGATCCCTCAGGGAGTATCTCCCTTTTGAACTGCCATTATGCTGGGTTCCTGGCACAGCACTCAGAGGAACCATTTTCCTCCTGAGAGCAACTGGAGGCCAGCAGCCTGCAATCCCTAAAGATCTCACGGCACTTCATGGTATTGGGGTGTAAATCAGGCCTGATTCCAACTTTGGTCATAGCATCTCGCCTCCGCAAATGTCCCGAGCTGCTTTGGCCGAAGACAACACTTCATTCTCCACCTAACTGCTGCCGCCTGTTGCTGTTCATTGCTCAACCCTACCCCGGGAAGGACGGCATGCCAGCAGCCACACCGGCTGCTCCCCGGCTTGCAAGCACCCCAGTCCCACATTTATTATCTGCTTTTGGCACAGCAGCCCCAGGGGTTGGGAACTCTCTGATGATACGAAATTTGTGCCTACCTGACATGCACAGTGCTACACTAATTCCAGGATGCTCAAATAATTTCTGTGGTTGTTAATTCCAGCAATTTTCTGCAGCAACTTTTTGACTGCCTTTACGTAAATGACATCCTCCCCTTCTCTCCCCTGCTATTTGTTTTCAGCTAATCTTGCTTCCTCTGGTCACATCTCATATTTACACATCTATAATGAAAAGGAATAACAAGCTGCAGGTTGCTCTCCAAGCATGTTTACTCATCATGGAGGGAAAGTTTTGGAAATATGTAAATTTTTAATGTCGAGGTAGATAGGAGAATACAGTCATCAAAGGTAAAAAGTTAGAAATAGGCAGCCTGAAAGCTCTGGAAAGCCTCTGGAAATGAAGTGGCGAGTATGGTTTATTTCTAACACTGGACAGGGCACTCAGAGTTGCTGACAGAATTTACAGGAACCATGGAAACATGCACATTTGTCTTCTGGATTGACTTTAACATGAACACAGCAGGGTCAGAAGATGATCCTGCTCCCAACTGGCACCCTTGTGACTCCTGTGTCCACATGGCATGAGACGAGACTCCAGAAGTGCCAGAGCTCAAGCTGCAGGGTTCACATTTTAGGAGAGCCCCAGTGGGTAGCAAGTGTGCCAAGGACTGTTCTGGTGTTCATGAGTGAAGCTGTCTGTAGAGATACTATTGCTCCACGTGGGAAGGGGAAGTGATCTTAAAAGTGTTACCCAGCCCTTCAGGATCAACATTTCATTAACCTGGGTACATTTTTACAGGCACAAAGCACTTAAATTCCTTTGGTGTGGCTTCCTGCAAATAAAACAAGCCAACGTAACTCTTGCATCCACTCACAGCTGCTCTGGCTGGGCTAGAGCACTGATTTCCAGATTTTTTCTGTTAACCCAAAGATATCCATGGGTCTCTTCTAAAAGACATCCCCAGAAAGTATTCAAGGAAAGCAGACACTCCTTTACTCACTGCATAAGAGCCATGAAAGGCCTTAAACTTCTTAAAGATGTCCAGATCAGTAAAGAGAGAAAACCACTGAGCAGGGGGAGCAGCCTGGCAGGGATGTCCTTAGAGGCAGGGGCAGAGGGACTAACTGTATGGGAACGTCCCTTCTTCCCATAACCTCCTGGATGAGAGGATGTGCAGAGATGGAGGCAGGGAAGACCTCCAGCACTAGTAGTGAGCATTTGGGTGGAGAAACCTGTAGGTAGTATTGGAGGGTAGAGAAGGACCACGACTATTTCCTGATGAAACCCTAGTGATTGGACCTCCCAGAGCATGGGGCCTCAGGTAAGCAAGAGCATCATCAGCAGGAAAAGAGCTGTGGGGGCTCTACTGCATGGGACTCGGTCCTGAGCATGTCTGGTTCTACTTAAAGCCTTTAGTTAACATTTGCATGGCTCAAACGCCATGCGGTTTTCACGGCCTTACAAAGAATTCAGAATGAATCCTGGGAGGTTTAAGGAACACTGTATGTTTACAGCATGGAGGGCTGGTGCTCAAGAGAGTGGCAGCCCCCAGCTGCGTTTGTGCTGCTGCATGTATGTACCATCACCTACACTTTGGGCAAAGATATGGCTCAGGTGTGAGTGACCTGAAGGGCACATCCAGCCCCGGGCCTCTCCATCCAGTGCTGCTTCTGGAGAACGAAACAAGTGGAAGGGTCCTTCCAGGTCTGGTGTCACCATACGAGGGGTGGCTGCTGGGGAGCTACCTGTACACACTGGTCACCCTGCATCACACAGGGGACAAGGGCTTCCAAAGCAGCAGGCAGAGCTGCCCAGCAAGGGGACCTGCTGGGTGCCACAATGCACCAAGCCCCTGGCAGACCTACCAATCCAAAGCCACACTCAGAAGTTTGAAGCACTCAGCGGCCGCACAAGGCTGAGCATTCAGGCTGCCGCCTGCTTACCTGCCCCTTGAAACTGGAAGCATCACAGCAGGGAGAGGGGAGCAGGACTTTCACCCTCCTTCTGGGCAGCCTGGGGTGCAGAGGGACCAGAGAATGGGTGGGTGCACAGGAGGTGTCAGGCACTACTCACTGGCCTGCTCCTTTTCCAGGACAGACACCCCGGCAACCCTCAGAGAGCTGAAGCCAGTGCCACGAAGCCTCCCTACATGCAGAAGTACTGTTCATGGCCCTGACCGGATGCACCGCGCAACCTGCAACTCGGGCAAAGAAGCTTCAGCAAGCCAGTCCTTCATCACCTGCTTTGCTGCAGCAGCCAGAGGCCAGTGTCAGGATCAGGCCCCCGCTATGCAAAGTGGTACCCAGGATGAGAAAAGCCTGCAAGATCTTGCATTGTTACCCAAAACCAGAGCCAAGCAACTGTAACAAGCTCTAGGGGGAAGGAAAACAAGAAACAGTAGTAAGATCACGGCTTCACATAGTTTCAGCATGTGCACAGCCTCAGTGATGATCACATAATGTTTCCAAAGCATTCAGTAGAACCATTTTTTTCACTATTTATTTTAACAGTAATCTATGCATCATCTTTCAACTTCATGCAGCACTCTGTGCTGCCAGATATGCTGACTCCATTCAGGTCATTTACAGCATCCTCACAGAAGGCCAGGGGGACCATTAGATCATCAGGTTTGCCTTTCTACTGCAGGATAGTGAACTTCATCCAACTGCATATAGAGTACTTGCAGTCAGACCCAATGAAGAACATTAGCAAAAGGCTGCTGGCATCAATGAGCCACTGAAAATCCTCTGCCAAGTCCACCTCAGCTTTAACTGCCTCCACTCCTGAGCAGTCCTATACACACGCTTCAGTGAGAACATATAGCCCACAAAGCCTGGGTAAAGCAGGACTATATAGCCACAGATGGTGCCTACAAAACAGCAGTTAAACAAGAACTGGTGTGCAGAATGCATAAAAAGAGAGAGGGAGAAGGATAATGTGGGACTCCCAGTCTGCTACCCGGGGAGCCTCACATGCCCCCTGAAAATCATCCAGGCAGGTACCAGAAGTAGAGGCTTCCCCAGACTACTGCCCCATTCCTGATTTTGTTTGCCCATCACCTGAGGACCACCACTGGGATCCACCCTCCCAGCCATGGGGCAGAGGAATGAGGGGGTCACACTCTGGGCGACACAGAGGTGGAAGGAGATGCCTACACTGTCCTCCTGGCAGGCCTGGCTAGCCTAATTTAGGGATGCATCCAGCACACAAGTACATCCATAGCTGGCATGCGTCACGGCTTAGGGGCTCCCTACAACGTGACACTTGGAAGGAAAAACTTTCCAGTCCACATGGGGCTGTGAAAACAGGCAGGTTGAGTGGAGCACAGCAAAGCAGAGATGCTTCTAACTCAGTGTTAGAAGACAGTCATTTTCTGCGGATTTGCTGTGGTGTCAAAAGTCACCTCATAGTGAGCCTCCAGGAGAAAATATTAAAACCCAGGTCTTGCAAGACTTGCAGTTGGACGCACTCATGGAAGGGTGTGAGTAGCTCCCATCTGCAACAAGGTCAGATGTGAGCAGGGTGGCAGAAATACCCAAAGAGTCCCCAGGAAAGAAACTCTATTTGGGATATGCTGCTATCAAACAAAGTGACAAAATAATTATGCAGAAAATGATACAGTGCTAATAAACAGGTTTTTCAACCACAGGACTGCGCAAGGCCCTTGGACGTACCAGCAGAGAACTCTGACTAGGGAACCAGGAAAGGCAACCCACGCAGGAGTTGAGATTTTAAGCCAAAGTAACTGTATAAATAAATAACACCAGCATTTAGAGCAGCCTGCAAAGCCACCTGAGTAAGGGAAAATGAAGGTTGTCATGCTACAGAGGAGTAGGAGGAGTTCAGTGTAAATAACAGAACAGAAAATATCCCACCTGGCAAAAAAATGAAACACTGTGAAATGAAGTTTTTTAGGGGCCCTGAGTTTCCTGGATGGAAACACGTCCGGTGCAGCAACGGGTGTAAGAAGATGGATGAGGTGGAAGGACGGAGTCTCACCGAATGGCTGGAGGCAGCAGCAACTAGCTTTCCATGAGGAGTAACGCCATGTAGTTACTCACAGACAATTATTTCAGCTAGGCTTTCTCATAAGCTCCAAAGACAGTAGGTCACAGAGAAGTTTAAAAAGCACTGATCTGGACTCCAGAAAAGATGGAAAGCTACTGATGACAAGCCGTTATGTGCACTTTCCAGAGTTCAGGTTCTCAGGGATCGAAGCAAGCCGCCTGTCCCCAGCCCCCATCTTCCAGGGCAGAGCAGAGGCAGAGTGCAGCACAGCTTGCATGGGGAGCACAGCACCAAGGCACAGCTCTTTCTTCCTCTCTGCTCGGAGGCAACAGCACTCCCCGATACCCCAGGAAGCCAAACCTAACTGGTAACAGGTCAACAGCGTCTAAGTGCTGGACCAGCCATCCTGGTTTACACCTTGATTAAGGGATGAAAGAAAGCTCTCCTTACAAAGAGGTTCAGCACTCTTCTGAACCTACTGTGAACCCTGGGGCTGCCCACCTGCTCCTAATAGCAGTGGCAGCTGGCTGTTATCACCAGAGGCAGATGCAGCCTGAAAAACTGGCAGAGACTAGTCAGGCTAGTCATTGAAAAGAAATGGGCTACATCGCAAATGAGTCAAACCCAGTTGAATAGCCACATGATTCCAGAGCACTGCTGACAACTCTCCGACTGCAGAAAGGGTAAAATCCTTTAGCGCAAACCTGACTGAGCAGGACTTGATCTTCCCAAGACTCTTATTCTGGGTGGCTGACAAACCAAGGCTAATGGACCGTGTAAACCAAAATCTGCTCAGGACCCACCTGCTGTTGGCTAGCTGTTAGTGATAAATACTTTACATAGCAGACATTAAGGAAGAGGAGCAATTTTGGTGTTTCTGTGGATTTGTTGAAGGAAAGTACACAGACTGGCATAGGGAATGTGTCTGTCTTGAAATTTTGCAAGGAGGTCTCGGAAACTGAGCTGCCTTCTGTATTCTAGTGAGGCTTGCCACCCGATGTTAGCAGAAGATGTTTCTGCCCATATCAGAGGGCAGTAACCCTGCCCTCAGAATCCCTCTGGGAGGGCTGACATGGAGAGTGGACACATGCTGCCACATGGGTTGGTCAAACTGCCTCAGCAATGACTTTGGTAGCCCTTCCTAGCCGGTAGAGGAGCTCATCACAAGGGCCATCAGCCACAGGGGAACAGTGAAGGGTACACCAGTGCTTTGCCAGACAACCCGCTTGCAGGCTCTCCTCGCAGCGGAGCAGCTGGCCTTGACATATGATCTCCTCTCCACCTCCACAGGGCTGTAGCCAGACCCTGGAGCTGGAAGCGGCCCTGCCAGGCGCATCATAGGAAGCCTCCCCCGGCTGAGCCAGCTGAAGCCATGGGAAGCTGCCGCGCAGAGCGCTTACAAGGGGCCCATTACGGGAAGAAGAAGCCAAGAGTCCAGGTACCTGCAGCAAGTGCAGCAGCAGTCAGGCTCTGCCCCGCAGAGCCAAGTGAGCCCCTCCAGCCTCTTCTGCCACCCGTGTACCGCGGCCACGCTATTTCCTCCCCAGCAGCCCCCATCCAGTGAACTTTCCGGGGCAGCCGCTGGCAGCCCCGAAGAGCCGCAGAGAAACGCCCCGGCCCGCCGCAGCTGTCTGACCTGCCGAAGCCCCGACGTGTCAGCAGAAGGGCATCGCATCCAGCTTGCTCGGAAACCACATGTCCCCACGCAACAGGCAACACCGCATCTGCCCGCCTCACACTCGCACACGTGCGCGCACACAGATACCCACGTGCAAGCACACGGATCCCCACGAACGATGAGGGATCGCGGGGGCGAGAGCAGCGCGACCACCCGCCACCCGTGCGGGACAGCCGCACAGCATCAGAGCCGGCTCCTGCTTTGCTGCGGGGTCCCGGGCCAGAGCAGCCAGGGGACGGCACGGCCCCGGCCCCCCGCACATCGCCCCGTGGCTGCCCCGGCGCTGGCAGCGG
>VZZY01008796.1:12237-55430 GCA_013400335.1 Eurystomus gularis | reverse complement strand
CCGCCGTGCCGCCCAGCCCGCAGCGAGCCGCCGCCTCCCGCCGCAGCTGGAAGCGCTCGGAGAAGGCGGAGCAGCCCCGGGTGTGGGGTGCACGGAGCAGGACACACAGATGCCGGAGGAATACACCGCCGCCCCCCAGCATCTGGGGACTTCTGGAGCTGCAGCAGCACCGCTAGCTCTCCTGATTGCATCTCGCAGGAAAATGGCATGGCAATAGGAAGGGCATTATTTGCCATTCCACCTAGGCTACAGAGCTCTCAGATACCCTCAAACCCAACCGAGGGCTTTATACTCTTCGTTGGCGAGAGGTCCAGGCTAGAAAAGGACCCACCTAAAAGTTCCAAGTCCTTCAGCTAAAAGAGATCTTTCAGGAGACATACCCCACTAGCTTAGACTAGATGTCCATCTCTCTCCCTCTCTGTCGCTTCATGGGCACCTGGAGGTCAAGCAATGACTTGAAATGACTGCTTTATATGCACTGAGAAAGACTGAAGGAAGAAGAGGAGGAGGGAGAAGGAGGGGGCTGAAATCTAGTTTCAGCCATATACATCAGCTTGGCCTTGTTCTCTGCCACATCTCTGCTGCTCTCTGCTGCCCTTGGTCATCTTGGGCAAGAAGCAAATCCTCCCAGAGAAGTTCAGGCTCTGTCCCAGCCTAGCAACATGGTATATTTGCGGTATGCTCATTCTGGCTCACAGCAGTGTCTATGAGCTTGGTGGGTTGATAAAGACCTCCCACTGCATCTCTGTGCGCAAGGAGGCAGAGAGCACCGCAGGTGCTCACAGGAACGAAATGCTCACTGGTGTGGGTCCCTGCAGTAGGTCCTGTGGCCAGTAACACTTACCAACCAGTTTTCATCATGCCAAGCCCAGGCGGACAAAAGGTGCACCTCACCTGACATCCCAACCCTGAGGGCCGTGTCTGCAGGAGAACACAAGGAACCCTGTATGCACATAGTGTACAGCTTTGGATGTACCCTCACATCTTCAAGGAGCCTGTCAGGTAGGGGCTCCTTGAGCCAGATGCCACAGCTCAGCTGCCTGGTTTAAAAAGCAAATTGTCATATCAGCTCATGAATTTATCTAGTATTTTTTGTCCCTCTTGATGTGTGGTATGGCTGCAACATAGAGCACTAGCTCACCTTCTGTGCCCACTGCTTTCCCAGTCCCTTCAGCACCCCATCCCACTGATGCTCCTCTCCCTGTAGCCTTTCCCACTGCAGGTGCCACTTCTGTGGGCCTTCACCAAGCCATCTGCTTCCCAAAAGTTTCATAGCAGAAGGGTCCAGCTCCCCTAGTGCCTTCTCTCCAGCCTCCAGCAGTTGCCCTCGTAAAGACCTTCCCATTTGAAACCAGCTCCCTTCTTCCCACTGCCCCTTGACTTCTAGGTCCACTTGGATGACAGCTATCCCCTTCTTGGGATGGGAGCACTGCTGCCTGCCCTCAGGGGTGTCAAGGAGCAGGGAAAGGAGTAGAAGTTGCCAGTGTCAGAGAATGAATCCCCAAAAAACATGCTGGGCCTGGAATGGAGCAGGACTCCAGCACAACCCCTGTGGCTGGGGTCCTGCAAGTGAGGGACATGGGAGGTAACCTGGCAGGTGAACAAGTGCAACTGGAGCAGTGGGGCTGAGCTTTGACCTTGGCCCTGGCAGTGGGCTTACAGGGCAGCTGTGTCGGAGGAAATACCAGTGGGTGCTCTGGCCGTTCCTGGGATGCCATCAGCTCACCCGCCTGCTTCACTGGAGCAGAGCCACCACTTGGGCAGGACCTTGCACAGCCCTGGATGCTGTGAGCAGTGCCTGATAACCACCGTGGCTCATTTCTTTGTTCTGAGGAAGAGGAATGTCCTTTCTGTCCTCACCTAATTACTTTCTTATGCAGCAGTGGAAAGAATGCTTGTGCCTAAACCTGACACAAGAAAATTATCAATACCATAAAACAAAGCCATAAACAAAGCAGCCAGGAGCCCAAGCAGTGCTCAAAACTAGAGCAGGCAACCCTGGAGCAGCCTTGCTCAGGGTGCAAGTGGATGACTCCTTCTGCCTGGAAGTGCTGGGTCACCCCAGGGAAGGAGACTCATGGCATCCCCAGGGAACCACACCTCCACAGGAGCCCGCACTCTGGGCCCCAATGGTGGTAGTGCTGGAGGACCCTGTGCCTCCCTAATGGGGCCAAGGAACGAGATGTGCAAACCCAACAAAGCCATCACACCTGTGGTACCTCTCGCAGCTGGCCCTGACTGTGGTGGAGCCCAGCGCAGGGACTTGACATCCCTTCTCAAATCAGCTTCACTCCATGTTCACAGTAACCTCCCTGAAGCTGGACACTGAGCTCCTTCCAGCCTCACGCATGCAAACACTCCTTTGCTTTTGCAGGGATGTGCCTGCACCATTTGACCCCATGGAAGTGCTACAGCAGAGGAGTGGCTGGCGAAGGGCAGCGGACACTGGGGCTGCCTGGCACAAGGGGCTGCGTCCCCAGTGCAGGTGGGGGATGCGCAGGTGCTCAGACACAGGCTTGCTGCCTCCCAGCCCTGTGGATCATATTTGGCTACCCCTGAAAATAAACCTGTTGGAAAAGGGGAAGCACAGGATGGGGCGGGAGGGAGGAGTTATAGCGTGAGTTGGGCTTCAGCGTACCGCTCAGTGTGAGCTCAGCAGGCAAACATGAAGTACCTCAGGGCAGATGTAGCTACAGTACCTCTCCAAGTCCATGCTTTCCAGGGCAAGGGCAGCACGGAAAGCAAGGGGCTTATCAGACCCCACAGAGAAGAGAAGCAAGAGTGGTCTGTGCTGATGGCATGGCCCCTCTCACCTGCCACTGCTACAGCAAAGAAGGAGGGGTGCTTGGGCAGCTGAGGATCAAAGCACAGGGCCAGAGGCAGAGGAAAGGCAGGCTGTGCCTTGGAGAGATGAGCACAAGTCACATCTCCTTGAGCCTTCTCAAAGGACAGGGAGAAGGGATTCTTCAGGACTGTGCTGATGGGGAGCCCTCTGCACCAGGACCTCTCCTGTCCTCATTCACCTACCCATTAGGTCCACACCAGCTCTGCACAACCCCCCTGGGGGTTAGCACCTGGGAGCCACACTTCCAGGGCCAGTTGGCCCTCAGATGTGGCTCCTGGCACTGTATCCCTTAGATTAATTAGCCCCTTTTCTTCCTCTTCAGAAGGGTTCACAACCCACATGTGCTTCTTCCTCTGCTGTGAGCAGACCCCTAACGCACTGCAGATGGGACACATTCCACGGATTCAGGAGCTGCCTGCAGCTCCCACAGAGGAAGAAGGAGTGCCTCCCCTACTCGGGGCTGAAGGGTAGGGGAAGGTTGGCCAGACCCACCAGCTTAAAAAAAAAAAATCCCACGTGGAGACAGCCTTTTAGATGTACAAGTCACAGCTTCTTGGAAAATAGCCATCTCACACCCGGAGGGAGGACAGGGCAGCCCTGGGGAGCTGGATGGAGGAACAACTTTGAGGCAGCAGTGCAGAAGGACCTCCAGAGGAGGACCTCTGTTACCACAGACAGCAGAGAGGCAGGAAAAGAAGCTTCTGAATTTGTGAACACAGCCAGCAAATCCCCCATGGACAGCATTCCCACTCCTCACCTTTGCCATGAGACACACAGCTCAGCACACTCATGCTTACGGCACCAAGGGAAGGAGACATTCCCACTGGACAGATGAGCCACTCCAGCCACCTCCACCCACTCTTGGTGCGTCTCTCAGAGCCTTGGGGTACATCCCAGCCTCTCCCTGTGAGGAGGCTGCCAGCAGGCAACCGAGAGCCATGTAAGCAATGGTTTGTTGTCAGAAAAGAGGAAAAGCTGTCCAGCAGCTCCTAGTCAAAAGCCAAGGTTTGCTGGTTTTATTGTTCCTTCTGCTTTCATTTAACAAATACTGTCTCTGAGATGGAAGAGAGAGGCACAGACCAGCCGAGTGGGTGTCCCACAACTGGACTCTTTGGTCATGCTGTTGTCTAAATGTATCTGTGCATCACCAAGGGCTGAAACCACATACTGGAAAAGAGGTTACAACAGGAGATGAAAACATGCTGCTAGGAAGAAGAAACCTGGAGAGCAGGACCAGATGGCAGAACCCAAGGGATGGGAGTGCAGAGTGAGGCAGAGAGGAGGCTGCTGTGGGCTACTGCTGCAGAAAGGCTCTGGTGGGGCTGGCTGCAGAGCACAGCTGGTTCCTTATTTATCTACCACACTATTTCAAGCCCCTTCAGGAGGAAAAAAAAAAACACCTCAGCTAGAATGCGACTCATGCAGAGCTACAGCAGCTCAGGGGAATCTGTCCATTTATAATTAATGAAGTCCTGTTTGCAATGACCAGACTGCAATCTCCCCTCTCCCCAGGAGGCTGCTCTGGCCTCTCTGCTTCTTCAATACCTGCATCTGGAACCACACATGGCAGGGAGAGGAGCCTGCAAACCAGAAAAGCCTGAGTGTCCCCAAGGAGCACAGAGGCTGCCCTGACCAGGAAACCTATTCCATCATGCCTTCCCTGCAGGAGCAAGCCTGCTCAGGACATCAACCTGACAAGGGGCGCTCATTAGTCAGCTGTTCTCACTAAGGGAGGTGTCGCGGTACGGTGGAAAGGAAAGAAGGAAGCAGAACCTCTGCCATTTTTAAGGGCTGTGACCCACAAAGAGGGAATGCTCCCCACGTGGCACTATTGAGAGAAGTGTGGAAAGGGCCTCAATACTGTGAATTTCCATAACCTTCTCTTCCCCTTTTCACTGGGGTCTTAATGCCATGAGGCTTTTCCTGAGGTGGCCATTGAACATCTGCTTGTCACAGACTGGAAGGAACAGGGAAGTAGGAGCAACAGCTTCAGGATACAGAAGGAGCATGGGGTGCTGTCCTCAGTGGAAAGTCTCCATCCTGGTGTCTGGTACTGCTTCACAGGCAGCATTTCCCAAAGAGTCCATAACCTGGAGAAGAGAAAAGATAAGAGATCCAAGCAAGATAACCCAACAGCGAGGACAGAAGCAGCTAGGCAATCTCCAGACCATGCTGAAGAAGCTTGTCCTGAGAAATTTGTCCCACACTGAACTTCTCTCAAAAGCACATAATTTCCTGTGCATTATCTTAAACAACAACAACAAAAAGACCAGAAAAACCAAACTTGAGTCAAACTTTGAATTTTACTGAGTGTTTGGGATTAAAAGTTGTTTCATTCCTGCTTATGATTCTAAAGCAATCTTCCTAAAAAAAAAAAAAATAAATAAAATCTTCCTAATGAGCAAGCTCTCATTTCCTTCAAATTGCTGTTCCTCCCTCAAGATGCTCACCTTGGCTGCCCAGGGCATGGGGAACTTGGACTGGAAGTCCTTTAGCACATCAGCTTTGCATGTCAGAGGAAAACTGATGACGGCCACATTAGATCCTGAAATGGGAATGATCAGTGGGGCTGACATTATATCTGTGTTTTAGTTTGGTTACTCTGCCTTCCTAAAAATGCAGGCCCGGTCCCCATCACAGGATTTTAGGTGCTTTCCTACCAATATGGGTGCTGGACTGGCTGTGTGAGCAGTGATCTCAGCTCATTACAATGCAGTGATTTCAAGTGGATGTTTAATAGCTTATTAATAAGTGAATCTTGGGGAACTGTGAAAAGTGGCAATTATTAGATGGCATGTGTTAGAGTTGAAGTAGTCAGTCATCAAGCAATAGACGAGTTCATTGACACTTTACAGTCCCATTGGGTAATTATTGGGATTAGGCTGAGTACCCAATTTTCCAGCTATGACTTCATAGGCTGGGAATCCAGCTCTCCAGTGACATCACAGCTCCAGAAGTCTCCTGTATCAGTTGCCATGCTGACTCTGCTGTTACCCACTCTACACACAGGTGTGGCACACAGCCTTAAGAAAGGGCCCAGACTCTTACAGGAAATACGACTAATGAGGAATGAGAGTTTAACAAGGAAATAAATGCAGGGCAACTGCAGAGAAGATGAACAAAGTCCCTTTCCACATTGCAGCACATCACATCATCATCTTCTGAGAAAAGCAAGGAGCCTGGCATGGAGAAGCATCTACCTCTCACCTGGACATGGGCCATGCCAGGCACAGAATAAAAATCCATAACAGGATTACAGAGATGGCACTCATGATTTCCCTGCCTCTCCCAGAACCGGGAGAGCTCAGGGTAGAAGCAGCAGTGACAATGTAAGCCTCTGCCTCCGTGCCTGAGCTTTCAGGCCATGTCTTTGCCTTCCCTCCCTCTCCCCTTCCCCTCTCTCAGCCAGCTGAGCAGGCAAGGCGGTCAAGCACAGCAAGGCCAACAGCCCAGCTGGGTGCCTACACTTCCTTGAGGCTGGTGAGTCCCGATGGCAGGAGTAGCAGCCAAGGAGGCAGTGGGCACCATGGCAGCAGGAGACACCCTCTCCTTTTCCATCCCAGAGCCCGGCCCTGTGCATCCTCTCCACCAAGGGAAGCACATCCTGAAGGGTGGCAGGGCTGAAGGAGATGAGGAGCTCCTGATGTCATAGAATCATAGAATGTTAGGGGTTGGAAGGGACCTCTGGAGATCATCGAGTCCAACCCCCCTGCCAAGCTGTCCCTGGGGAACAGCCCCACAGCAGCAGCAGCATCAGGCCAGAACTGCCTGCTCCAAGGCTGTGCAAGCTAAGCTGGTCTACAGGCAGCTCGTGCCACAGATGAGCAGGAGGAAAGCAAGCAAGCAGGGTTACAGAGCAGGAAAGGTACTTGCACAAGCCAGGAGCACAATCTGAGAGCAGATGAAAATGAAGCAACAGCACTAGCTTGCCTTATGCCCATGAGAAGGCACAAGAGGATGCTGAAGGCTCCTGGCTGGGCACAGAGCATGGCCAGGGCCACCCCAAGTGCAGGAGAAATTGCTGTCTGCAGGGGTCCCTCTCAATGCCACTTTGGTCTCTTGTTCCATGAGGGGATGGAACTGACACAGCCCTAGGCTTTTCTCAGTGTTGCCCCTGGCCTCAGTTACCCCTGCCTTGCTGCCCACTTTCAGCAAAGGCAGCTACCCTTATGGCACATGCTGCCTACCTTGTTGCTCTCAGTCAGGCTCTGCTTCCCTGCGAGCCTGGCTGGCTCTATGGGGGCTCTGGAGGGTATGAAGATCACTGACAAAGCCTTTTGGCTACACAAATCACCCAGTGGAGCTAAAATCCTATGTAAGAACAAATTTAGGGGTCTGGGTGGTAAGGGGATAGACCATCAGCGTGGCTCTCATCTCTGAGCCTGCAGGCACCATATGCAACAGGTTGTTGTATTGGTACCTTGTACCCTGCTTCATCCCCACCATCCACAGGATTCCTGCCAGCCTGCACCCAGGGCTGGCTGCCCTCCCTACACTAGAGGGCTGGTGCCCCCCTCTCTGCCAGCCCACTGCTGCAGCCAGTAGTCCCACTGGGACTGCACTTCTGCCCAGCACAGCTTTTGGGAGCCAGATCCAGGCCCAGCAGCAGGACACCTTCCCCAGCCCAGGGGGACACCCATTTTCAGGCCAAAGGCACACATGTTTTAGCCCAAGGAAGCAGCTGCCCCATTTCATTTCCCCAGCAGTGCCAGCAGGGAGCTGCTGTGACCTCCAGTGCCTCCCAGACCACAAAGCTACTGGAGAGGTCGAGGCAAACCACATAAAATAGCACAGAGGTTGGTGGCCAGCTCATGCCCTGTGCTTTCTCATCAGGACAGATCCAACCAAGGCTGATGCGTGCCATGGATGCTCCACGTTGCCCGTAAAACCAGGACAGCCTCGTCTGGGATGGCTCCAGTGTTGCTAAGCAGAGGCTGGGGATTGAGAAATATTCTGGTTTGCCCCTTTCTTCCCTCACAGTCTGACTCCAGGCTGCTGTGAACTACAGCTGACCTACAGCTCTCTGCCTCACCTGTCCCTGCCCCAGTATCCATATCCTATATGGCACCAGCTCCCTGGCCCCTGCTTAGCTCAAGCCTCCAGCTGGCTTTGGGGCCACTGCTAGAAATATTATAGCACACCTGTTCTTCAGATGAGGGTTTACAGCCAAGGCTAGCACATCTGGATTGTAAAATAGACATTTGGAAGTTTATCAACATGTTTCCAAACAGTCTGGGTACAGCAGAGGCTCTGTCTCGATGCTTTAGTGGAGGAAGCAGCTTGGCTGGAAGTATGGTTTGGTGCCCTTCTCACGCCCCACACAGCCTGGGCTGAGCCCCACACACACGCACACCCCAGAAACTGAACTGCCTCTTCCTGACACTAGTGGTCCAGGAAGTTACGTCAGGAAGGTTCTAGGGAGAAATGGTGAAGTGAAATCCCGTGCCCTTCCCACTGCACAACCTGCTGACGCAGCTGCATGGAGCCTAGACTTCAGCCAAACACCTCCTGCTCAGAAAACTGGTTGAGAATCTGCACCATATGTGCTGGGGGGTGGGATAACTGACTCCATTGGCTTGGTTCTGTGCAAAGCTCAGCTGCCAACAGCCTCCAGGGCTTTTGCTCTCAGCAAAGTCCTGATCAGCAGCAGCATCATCAAGCTGCCACTAATGGCTTTGTCAGCACCAAGCAGATCTAAAGGAGGAACGTGGACTGCTGCCCTGAGTTGTTCCACGTGCACAGCCCCTCTCATCATATTAGTTTCTCAGATGTGCAGCTCTCACACCCGTGCTAACAACAGACCTCCCACGCAAGTGTTCAGTAACATACTCTGGTTTTGGTCTCTTCCCAGCCATCCCTCGCCAACAGAAACACAGCTGATACTTTGTGGTGTGAGTGACACAGAGGCAAGAGATACAGAAGACCTGTAAAGCTCATGGAACAGGAGGTAGCTCTGCCCCCAGCATGCAGGAGTACTTTGGTAACACGGTGGTGGCTGCTTCCCACAAGACCTTCAGATGGCCTAGGTCTGAGTTCACAGCAGCCTATTAACAATCCTTCTCCTGATAGTAAAGCAACACAATGCTAGATACAGATGTGCTCTCCAAAACTGCTCCTCTCCTCATTCTCACCCCACAATAGCCTGGCTGGCAGCTGGCGGGGTCTGCTCTCCTGTTTTGCCAGTCCACCTGCAGGTCCCTCTCTAACCCATGTGCTCTCAGCAATATTGAGCTACCTCTTTAGAGGCACTAATTCAAAGTGGTTCCAAGATCAGAGCCCTTCAAAACACCTCCTGCTCAGAAGACAAGGGTGTGAAGGTGTGACACCAAACCTTCAAACACCGTACCTGCAGAGATGGAGATGCAAATGTATTTCTATAGCACTTTTATCTTTGTCCTTAAGTATCTGTTTCAAAAGCCTGGTGCTGGGGCTGCAGGGCTCCAAAAAAATAATGGAAATAAGAACAACCTGACTTAGGTAAACATGTGGAGGAACATAACAACTTCTAAACAAAGCCCACAACAATGGGGCCAGGGCACTGCCCCACAAGTGCCAATGCTGGGACCTGAGTTCAGTCCTGGCTTTGATGCAAGCTTCTTCTGTGATCTCAGATGAAGCACCAGCTACAAAGTAGAAAAGAGACCACCCCACACACCCACTCTATGTTTGCCCATATCCCTTGCTGGGCCCTCTGGCACTAGAGTGAGGCATGTTACATAGAACAAAGGGCACACTGTAGGAGAAAGCATCTGAATCAATGTGGGAGCTGTACATATGCCACTGCTTAGGGAAAACAACATGTTTAGCTGCACCTACCACTAAGCACGTATGATGTTATCTGAAGTCGATGCTAGGGCCAAGTTCACTACTGGATACTTCTTCCACAGGACCTGGAAAACCTGCAAAGATGCTAGCAGCAATTCAGGGTGAGAGGCACTGCAAGACATGACAGAGGAGAACAGGTCAGAATATAAGAAAGAGGATTCAAAATGTTATTTGGATCTTACCAAGCAAATTCCCCTCTTACATCTGGATGTGCCAGTGGCAACGGAGCTTTGCATTTCTCAGTAAATTGAGCTGGTTGCCTCTAAGCTTCCAGGTCACTAGGTCTATTGTCTCTTCCTCCCTCCTAGAGCATAAATCTGACCCCCAACGCAGGCCCTCCCTCCTCAAGACAGGCAGGTCCTGCTCGTGACAGCCAGCGCTTTGTTCAGTGGCTGAGCTAACACTTCCTCCCAAGGGAGAGCGTAACTCCACAGAGGCAAAGGTCAAGTGTGCTCTTCCCAAAGCTGAGGATTTGCCTTTGCCACTTAATCTAGGCTGAGGTCTCACAGCTGGCACAGAGCTTCTCCCTAGGCTGGGAACACAGCCTCTTTGGGCAGAGGTAGGAGCATGCCTGGGGTACAGGTTCAAGGGGAGAGACCAAACGTCTGCCCTTCACCACAAGCCTTCAGGGCACCAGCAAGAAAGGCAGCTATAAAAACAAGCTCCCACAGGATACTTCACAGTTTTGTGAAATAACCCCACCCTTGCCCCCACCAGTTCAGGCCTAACACCAAAGATGGCCAAGTGGCTGTTGGTGCCTAACATGTTGCTTTACAGCCTTGCCCCCTTTAAGGAGGAGTGGAAGCAAGCCAGGTTCACCACCTCAGTGCCCAGAGGCAGCAGCTCAGATTTCTCCCAACAGCTCTCTGCTGTGCCCAGGAGTGCTCCCACTCAGCCACAGCCCTGCAAGGAGCAGCATGAGCAAGGGAGTGGTGAAGGACTCCATCACTCTGGTTTCATAGTGGAGGCAAGGAGGAAACAGGCTCCTGCTATCCTCACCTCAGCCAGTCACGAGCCTCTTGGCCATAGCCAAGCAAGCAGGTGGTCCTGACAGTGGATAGTATCCCCTGGCGCTCTCCCATACAACCACAGACTGGTTAAGGTGGGTGGAACCTCTGGAGATTGTCCTGTGCAGCCCCTTGCTCAGGCAAGAATGTTCAGGGCCATGTCCAGTTGGGTTTTTTAATCCTTTCAAGGATGGAGGCTCCACAGCCTCCCTGAGCAGCCTGCTCCAGTGTCATTCACTCTGATCTGACCTCTGACACAGGTAGCCATTGGCCATCTTTGCTGCAATGGTTTTGGTCACCACCGGTGGAGTTAGGTGTGCCTCTTTCAGGGATGTGACATCCATGGACCCTTACAACACTCTTGGCTGTACCTCCTGGCTGCAGTCCCCAAGGGGCTGCTTCAACCCCCAAGTTACAGGGCTAAGTTCAAGAGGCTAAGCCTGCAGCTGAAGAGGGGTGTACCCCTCACTTGCACCAACCATGCAAATGCAGCAATAGCAGATCCAGCCCTTGCTTTTTCCCTCCATTTCTTGCTTTCTGTTCAAGGCAACTTAAGAAGCATGGGGGTGTGGGAAGCAAGGGACATAATTTAGCAGAAAGACTTTCTTCTTTCAGAGTCAATTGCCTCCAAGTTTGAGAGATTGAGGAATGACCCTACAGCCCCTTTATAAACACCAGACTCTCCCATAGCCAACAACCTCCCCACCCCTGGCCCCACAGTCAGCACAGATCCACGAAGATCCCAGGCCCACAAGCCTGTTTTCACAGATCTGTGCCATTTTACCTCATGATGCTTTTCTGGTTCTTATTATCTCTGCAGAGCTGATGACACTTAGACATTTCATCTCCCTGGGGGCTTTTTCTGGCACTTTAAGCCTGATCTATGCAAAGCAGCCATGGCTGTCCTGGTCACCTATGCTCACCCCTGGCTTATTAATAACCTGGCTGGCCAAGGATCCTTCCCCTCTCATTGGCAGATCCAAACCAAGCTGAACCTCTGCACCCACCAGAGTTAAAGCCTTGGCAACTTTCTTCTCCTATCCCTTTGTCTCATTCATTGCTGGTCATTAATCACAGCAACCTCTTTCCATAAGGGACCTACTTCCACAGATCCAGACCTGCCCCCTTGCAGCTGCCAGAGGAAATGCCAGGGACAGGCGCTGAACAAGAGCAAACCCAATTTAGCAGTCACCAGGTAACGCTACCAATAACCTTAGCCTGGCCACTAACCCCAGCTGCTCAGAGGGCATCACCAGCTCACAGTTCCTCCCCAGATTAGCAGGATGCTTCTGGTGGGGAAAGCAGCCTCTTCCCCAGCCTCACGTCTTCTGCTCTTGCTAGAAACCAGTTCAGAAACACAACAGTTTAGGATCTAAACAGCTCTTAATACTTATCACTGCCTGTCTGCAGAGGCAATTCCAAATCCCAAGTACATCTACAACATGTGTATATCTGTTTGCAACACCTCGTTGGAGGAATTAAAGAGTGACAATGATACTGTACTTGGGACACGATAACAACTGCTTTCATCTGGCCAAACAAGACTGAGGCCAAGGCTGGTCCAGCCTACTAAATGGTGCTAGAACTTCAGGCTGGGCACAGTACCAAACATTACAGTAGAGCCCCTCTACATGGCCCCTGGACATCTTTGCATTCGCAGGCCTGGCGACCTTTCCAAGCTTCTCTCCACCATTTTGCTATTTCTTTTCAGGCTGTTTCTTGTTCCTTGTCCATACTGCCTGCACAAGCTATTTTGCAGGAGGAAGGATTGTCTCTCATGAGCTGTCTGCATCATACCTAATGCAAGGTGGGGTGAACTGCCTCTAGCAAGGCAGACCTTCCACCTCTGCATTGTACTTGGACGCATTTGTCTTGCTTGTGTTATGGGAAGGGCCTGTCCTCTGTTCAAGTCAACCACAGTTGTCACCGGGAGAGGAAGGGTGACAGCACCATAACCTGGATACTCTGCATATTCCCTCCAAGACCTTTGCAGCATTCACATCCAGCCAGGCCCGACGGCAAGGAGGACTGAACGAGGGCAGCTGGACAGGAGCCCTGCAAGCCAGCCAGGCCTTCACATACCGGCCACAGAATTTGCATCTGAAGCTGCTAACAAATGAGGTGAAGGAAAAGTCTGGAATGGGGACCAAGTCTGGTCGTGGTTTGAGTCCTGACTCCAGAGCAGCTGGTGCAGCCTGGCAGGCGATACACAACTCAGCTGTCCCAAACACTCTTGCTGAGCTGAAACTTCCTCCAGCATGGGCCGAGTGCACCATTCTACCTCCTGGAACTCCTGCAAGCTGGTAAAATTACAGGTAAGGAAAAGATGCCTGCCCTCCTCCCAAAGTAAACTTTATGTATCCAAGGTGCAAGGCGTGGTGGAATCAAGAGGGCAGCTGCCCAAAGTGGTTTGCAGTGATTCACCACAACTGAACACCCCCCCACAACTAATAGGCCCCAAGACCCCAACAACACGTCATCCAGAGCATAAGCATTCCTCAGCTCTCAATGTGCTGTGAGCTCCCGTCTTAACATGGGTGCCCCTTCCTACTCTGCTTGCAGAGCTGGGGCAGGCTCTCTTCCAGCTGGATGCCATCCAGAACCTCCACTGACGTCCAGAAAAGGAAGCAGGAAGTGCTCCGAGGGGTGGGAAAAGGTACATGAAGGCCAAGTCTCAGGCATTAGGTGGCACTGCAAGAACCCAGTACCTGTGGATGTTGGAGTGAAAGGTACTGTGGGGTCAGACCTTTCTATTACTACAAATCCAGAGATTTCCCTTTTTCCATCTGCCTTCCCACCATCTGCTGAGGCAACTGCAAGGGAGAGGAGGTTTGCAAGGGTCATTCTTGGGCCAAAGCAGATGGAAAGGACCTGCTGTGAGCATTTTACTAGAGATGGGCCAGACAGCTGCAACATGCCTCCTCAGCCCCACTGATGGCTCACTGGATCATCCAGCATGCAGAGAGTACCAGGGCCATGGAGCTGGCTCACAACTGCACACGCCGCACTGGAAGCTTGCTTGCAATGTCGAAGGGTCTGCCGCTGGACAAAGGAGTGAATTACCAAGCTGTTTAAGTCCTTCATCAGAGGCCTGAACAAACAGATGCTGCCAGGAGCTGGTCTCTCCCCCTCCTGGGGACTGTCCTGGTCAGAGACAGTTTTTCACAGCACTGCCCAAGGGGCAGAACTAGCAGCACCTTTGTTTGCTACACAGAGCTCCAGGGCCGCCTTCTTCTTCTGAGCCTTTGAACCCACTCCAGACTTCTCAGCCCTGCAGGCCTACAATCCTGGCCTGCTGTGGACCTAATTAAGTCCCTTGATCATTTACAGTCTTTTGTCACTAAAGCAAGTAATTGGTGCACAGAGGCAGCAGATCCTCATGTGTGCTCCCATGGACCTGACTGCTCCTTTCGGTCTGCTGGGGAAGCCCTCTCCTGCTCTCCACAGTGGCCCGCAGTCCTTCTCTGTGGTCAGACACTTCAGGATCATCTACAGAAAGCACATCTCCTCCCTGTTTCCAGCAAGCTCCCTCAGTACCTTTGCAGCCATTGAAGGCACCAGAGTCTTCTCAGAGCATGACACCTTTGAATTCAAGCAATTAAGTTTGTCTGGACTGTAGACTGCACCATAACCCCACCTCCCTTGCTAGCACTGAGACACTCCTTGGGTTTCTCATCACTCCCTTTTTTGTTTGCGTATTTGCTCACGCACACACATGCTGAGAAGCCCCCAGCTCAGTGGGCAGATGCAGACACCAAGCGTGGTGATGATGCTGCCACACTAATTTCTCCTGTCCTTGGTATCACTCAGGTTTGCACACAGCCAGATAGATACAAGAAGAACATGGCCCCACTACCCCTTTACCTATCCCTCCAGTGTGTTCCCTCTTACCCCTGGCAACACAAGGACAGAGAACAGCGGAGAGCAACGGGGCCCTCCTACAGGAGGATATCTAGGCAGGATTATCCCAGGGCTCCTGGGCCAAACAGACAGCTCCTCAGCCTTTGGAAACATCCCCTGCCTTTGTTCCTTGGCTTTCTAGGGCTGGGGGAAGGGATCCCAATGAGCATGTTTGTGCTGTTCTTCTTAATAGGGTGTTGTGTAACACAGAGGGAAGTGACTACACCGGGGAGCCCAGCTGAGAACAGAGACTTTAATCCTGCTGCCCAGGGAAAACTTGGAAAAAATACCAACATCTGTTCTGTAGCATTAGGCTCATGGCTCAGAGGCTGACAGCTGACCCTGGCTGCTCATGATGCCAAGGTATTTGGCCCCTGCCAAATAGTGCCAGGGTAAATTACCATAGCTGATTAGAAAGGCAAAAGGCAGCCAGAGAAAACTAGGGAAGGACCTTTCCCTGTGCAGGTTTCTGGAGAAGGAAGAAGACTAAGCCACAGTGCATCAGGGCACTTTGTCTCCTCCACTGCCACACTGGTAAACAGAGCCGAGGAAGAACAATAGTGGAAAAGAACAGGGCAGAGGATGAGATGCAGGGAGAGGGACAAAGGTGAAGAGGCAGAGAAGAAACCACAGCTGCATCCACCCCTTTATGTGGCTCACCAAGGATGGGCTTCAGGAGATAACCCTCTGCCTTCTCCTCGAACCTGCGCTAGGCTGAGGCCACAGAGGAAGAAAGTGTTCTTGTGTTTACAAGCAGGGTTTGTGGCTCAACAAGGGTATAGTGCAGATGTTGGCCTTGCAGAGCAGTGCACACTCTCCTTGCCGTGAGTCTGCCAGCTCTAGGACATGGAAGGACACAAGTGTGGGGCTCACTGACCCAGCGCTGCAACACAGCTCCCTTCCAGGCTCAGGCTTTGTCATCACCTCACATGCACACAACAGCTTGGACAGGAGTATAAAGGAAATTAGCTTTCCAGGGAACAGAACAACACTACTGACACTTGGCTAATACAAGATGCCTAGATGCTCTGGAAACATGCCAAAGACTTCTCACCAGGTTTGGCAGGGCTCTACATTGATACATCCACTAGGAACATGGTAGGTGCACTGGGACCACAGGACACAAGGGAGAGCCCCTTCTCTGTGCAGCCCCTCTTACAGGCACAGCAGGATTTAGATGGTGGCCCTCTCCTAGATGGGAAAGGGTTTCTGGAAAGCCCTTAACCCACAGTTCTGTGAAGGATCTTATTCAAGTATTAAATTGGCTCAACTCTAATTAGCATTACATCTATGACAGGATTAAAGCAGATTCTGCCTTCCTCTTCCTGCCTAGGGCCACCAGCGGCCAAGCACTCCTCCAGTTCAGCACCTGCACAGGACAGTGGCCAGCTTCAAGAGACACAGAAAGCAAGCTCCCTTCTAACTCCTGTCAGAGGCAGGCTTTGGTCCTGAAGCAGGAAGGCTTGTTTAAATCTTATTTAACCATGGATATTTTCATTGTTCCCATCCATGTCACGCTCCTTTATCCACCCTTCAGAGGACAGGGAGGAAAGCTCTTGCTTTCCTCGTCCATCTGTGGAGCAGACAGCTTTGATTAGCCACGTGCTTGTTGCCTTTCAATGCCTGCTGGCTGTTGCTTTGACCTTGTTTGACAAGACAAAGGGATCAGGAGGAGCTATGTGCTTCCTCAGCACTCCCCAGCCTTTTATAAACTTCTGCATCAACACCATAGCCTCACATCAGACTCTGGTCCTCTATCTTTCTCCATAGGCTACCTCTTCACACAGTCCTAAGCCTCCCACATGGAACTGAATGCTTGAGGAGCAGCGATCTTGCGAAGAAATGCTGCCAGAGAGATGCCTTCTGATCTGTGAGCATTTCTGCACTAGAATTTAAAGGTGGCTCTTGGGTCCAACGCCACCAGTTCCATGACTCTTTATCACCCTTCTTGCCTCTGCTGTTGCTGTTTGACCTGGTGCCTTTTCCTCTGCTCCTTACACTGCTGGGGAGTAGATCTGTCAAGGTCAGAGCCTCAGGCCTGAGCTGGCTGGAAGGCACCAACTACATTACACCTCACTAATGTAACGCAGCTCCTCTGAAACCCTGCTACTTCACACTTAAGTCGCTGCTCAGGAGAAGGAACCAGAGGGGCTGAGGCACAGCAGAGCCAACTCCTAGACATTCCCGGAGCGCCTTCCAAAGCCAATTCCAACAGGCTACTGACACCGCTAACTGCAAAGTGCAAGGTTAGCTGGGACAAGCTACCTCTACTCAAAACCAACCTGATGCAGTGTCCAAGGCAGGCGCTGCCTGTGCAGGGACCACTTCAGGACAGTAGTTCCCTGAGGGTGGTAACAGTGTCCCTTTCCCCTCCTGTCCCTGGAGCTGCTGCACTGCTCCAGTCATCTACTGCAACTCATCCAAGCTCATGTCAGCCCCTACTCCCTCAGGCTCTCTGGAAAGGCTAGTGGTACTTGCAGTTAATAAAAAGAAGCCCACTTCATTATAATGAGCCCTAAAAAGAGAACAGCAGCATGCTCTGTGCATCAGCTCCACTCTGCTTTCCTGGTCCACGTGTTAAAACTCCCTCTCCTCTTGAAAACCGATGACTAATCTGTGTCTCAAAGCCTGAGGGAACACATCTAATCTGGTCAGTGTTACTCCTGTTGTTTGTTCATATTAAGCACATTATTCTCACTAAGCTATTTGTCCGGAGCCTCCTGAGAAAGAGTGCTGCAACTTAATCATACATATGTAAATCCAACTGCCTTTCATGCATTTTAAATGTGTTGCCTATTGGAAAACAAAAGGGCAACAGGAACTTGTGCAGAACAAGGGGATGCTTCCTAGATGCTCAGTTCTCATACGCTCCCATTTGGGGATTAGAAACATAGCAAAAGGACCTGCCAGCCAACTCATTTGCTGGACTAAGAGGTCTGCTGAACAAAACGGAACGCCAGACAACAGTAACCTAAACTGCAGGGTCTCAAGAGAGCTGAAGTTGGCCACTCAAACCTGACCAACTCAAGCTGACTATCGGTCCCCCTCTGGTGGCCAACCAGCCGCAGTCACCTGTCGGTGAAACAGGACTGCCACATTGCTACCTGTCCCTGCACTGAGGCACCGTGAGCACCCCTGAGCCCGGGGCTGTATGGCTCTGCTCAAAGGACTGTCGGGCAGCACAACTTCAGAGCACAGACCTGAGTCAGGGAGCATGGCAGACCTGGGCAGCAGGACAGATGTAATGAAAGTCTTCTAAAAAGGAACAGCCAGCATTTGCCTAGTCCCTCCAATCTGACAGTTGTAGGTCTATCTACAACTATGTCCTCAATTTTTAAGAGCAATACTGCGTAGCACTAGGAGCCCCCATCTTGAAACAAGGCACCATTGTGCAAGGAGCTATACAACATTCGGACAGAGAGAGACTGTCTGCTCAGTGGGATGGGGAATGAGATGGGACAGCAGACGAACAGGAAGAGAGTGAGGAAAAGGAAACAAGACAACACTGGTCAGCATAACAGATAGCAGTCAGTGAGATGCTCTCAAGGAGAAGGCACACAGCACAAAGACAATTCAATGTCTTACTAGAAAACACTAAGTTGAGATTTTTGTACTATAATTTTTAGTTCCAACAATGACTACAATTGCCACCAGTGTATTGTGTGTTGTTCCCCATATAAAAGGGTTTAGGAGAGGGAAGGCTGCATACTCCTGCTGACCACCCTAGTCACAGACAAGAAGAGGCTGCTAGTTTTCCCTCAGTAGGAGTCTGAGACTGCTCCACACCAGACCTCTGCAAATCTGAGCTAGCCTCTACACAGCAAGGCACTTTTCCAGACAAATCTGAAACCCCTGGAGCTGGTTTCATCATCCTCCGAGAGGACTGCAGAGGCCTGTATTTCCTTATGTTTCTTCACCCACTGCCATAAGCAGCACTACCTCATCTTGAGGGAACCTCCCCTTCAGCTGCTGAAGCACAAAGAGCCCCAAGCAGCTGTTTCTTCTGTTAAGAGATGAGATTGTTAAAATTACTCAGAAAATTCCATGAGTTTACAAGGCCTTCAGAATTGCTAGCATAAACCCCTAAACTAAGGTGTGGGTATGGACCAACACACTTCTCGCAGCTTATCAGAGAATTGCCTCAATAGAGAGAATTTGGTTTTGGCCACTTCAGAGTCACTCTCCCCAACACCACCCAAACTCACTCTGGCCTTCATGTGCTTCAGAGAAAGTTCTGGAGCAGCCTTAAGCCAATTCCAGTTTCTCCATCCATCATATGGTGCAAGAGCTCCGCATCATTACTGCTTCATACCAAGGCTAAGAGTTTTAGCTCTTGGCCTCACTCCTCACTTTGAGCCCCGTGTGCAATTGCCCACGCCCCAACATAACTTCATAGCACGCCATCCCTGCAGAAGAGTAGCTGGAAAAGACTGACTGTGAATTTTGGGTGAACTTCAGCTACAGCTGTTTTGTTTTACTGCAAAAGAAAGTTATAGCAAATTATGTCTAAAAATGAAGACATTCATGCAGTAACACCTCCCTCCTACATTAATTTTGTGCTCTGGAGAGCAGAGATTAGGGTTTCTCACACAGTCAATGAAACGGACAAGCAAACAAGGAAAGAGTTTAAGAGGAAGATTCTAAAAATCTCAGATTCTGTACCATACAGCTGATGCTAAGGCAGGCTGAGGTTCTAGTGCACTCTGCTGTTTCCCATAAGTGTTATCCTTTTATAGTTCCCATAATCACATGTTCAAAGTCTTTCTGCTGACATGTGCCAGGTCAGTCAGACATAAAATGGTAGCAGAGCAGCCAAAACTATACAAAACATAGTAATTGACTGTGGGGACCAGGAGTTACAGCCTGGTTCAACTGACCAATTTAGCCATAACACTATGAAAGCAAGAAGAGAGCTTATCCAAACCAAGCATCAATTCCCCATTTTCTCATTCAGGTATCTGAACAAATTCCTTCTCTGTAGTTGTACAATTTAGACAAACAGAAAGCTGAGCAGAGGAACTGAATGCACAAAAATCCCATCTCCAAAACAGCTCATCTTGACGTGTATGGAATCAAGGATCCCAGTACATCAGGCAACAACGTGCTGTTGCTGGAGTCACAAGCTGGGGCACCTAGGATTCCAGCATGAAGTGTATGGGCATGATTTCTCTCCCAGACCCAAGACCATGCCAAAGTGCCAGGCTAAACAAAGGCTGTGGAGTCAGAACAGGTCACTGTTACCACTCCCTCTCTAAGACATCACAAGAAACTTGTGATCAAGATGGACAATGTGGGCAATGAGATGATATCATGCATCCTGCAAAGAGAGGTGGAAACTTTAGAACCTATTTCATGCTAAAGTAATTCAGCATGCTGAGAGCTCTCTTTCACACCCAAACAGAGTTTCTGAAAAGCCCAGCTTCAACTTGGCCCCCTTCCCAGGAGTAACATTGGTCACAGCATGTAAAGACATGTCCACATGGTTAGTTGTGTATCATTTTGCTCATGCCAGGTTCACAAAGTCACCCATCTTTTAGTGCTCTGGCCCCAACTCCAGCAGCGCTAGGCCCCAACTCCAGCAGCGCTAGACTCACAACTTCTGTGATTTCCAGGGAACACTGGAACTTTAGTTAGGATTCTTTGTAACACTCACCACTGCTTTATCTAACCTCTGTCCCCCTCTGAGTCCAGCATAAAGCAAGGAGCTCTAAATAACATCATGACCCAGTGCAGTGCTACAGAGGCAAGCCCTGAGACTCACATGCATTGCTTACTCTCCTCCTTAACTAGTGCTCATGGCTTGAAAACCAGAATCAAGGCTAGACGCTGGTTTCATAATACGTGTAGTTATATGGTGGAACACATGCAGCCAGCCAACCCTATGCTGGCTAAAGATGAGCTAAATTTTTGCACAGCCCAGGATAATGTTTTCATTGTTTTCAAGGCAGCAATGCTAATGGACACAATCCTGTTGCAGAATCTTCTCAGGTTTTAAAGTTATTATTTAATGTTTACGCAACAACAAAAGTCCAATGAAAACCATTAACATGCTGGTTTTTGTCAGAGCTGGGAACAGCTCAACCTCAGAGAAACTGGAGATTGCCCCTGAAGGCAACAAGCTGTCAACTTTTAATTACTCTGCTGTTTGTTAGCAGACACTTGCAGGTATGCTGTTTCTACCCTGCAATCTGAAGGTACTTTGTACAACTCAAAGAGGTGCAAAGGACTCCAATGCCCCCTCTTCTCCTTGCTTCATTCAAGCCTCTTGACAGTACAGTGAAGCACAAGCAGTACAAATACCTGCAGCTCAGAGTCAGGTAATATACAGTGAGATTAAAAAGTAATTGCACCAACCGCATTATTAACTTACGTAAAAGGGCCCTTAAAATACTTTCTGGCATTACTAGCTGCTTCAGCCCACCTTCCAGATTACTGCAGAGGCCTCACAGCAGCCTGTGAGCTCCAGCTGAATCCTACGTCTTCCCAGAAGAGGCTCACAGGTCCTGGTTTCAGTCAGCCATCCTGAAAGGCTGCACGTGGAGAACTGTCCTCTCCCTCCTACAGCAGACCTTAGCTCGACAGCCGAAGACCTGGAGAGACCCCTTGCTCAAAGACAGCACTAACCAGTTTGATTCCCTCTGTACAGCCCCAAAAGAATGCTGAGTTGAGAAAGGAGCATTTTTAAAATATTTTATTTATCATACAAACTATTTACAAAATCAGCTACTACAACCATAGGCTTCCAAATTTTGGCTGAACTCTGCCAGAAATTCACCAGAGGGAACTAGGATTTGACCTGTATCATCCACAGCTCCTGATTTCTGAAAACATGCAACATGGCCTGCAAGTGCAGGCTGAAGCCAGGTCCTCTGCACCTCGAAGTGGCTTCAGGAAACACGGAACCTGTCTGAGATGATACCAAGATCCTAAAGATTTCTACAGAAGGACCTCTATTAAGTCAGAATAAATGAAGGGTAAAAAGAAAAGTAACGAGCCTCTGCCAGAAGTAACATACAGTATAGGTGACCAAAGCACATCCCCATTGTCAGTGTTAAGGGCAGCATAAAAAGTGACTGTACTGGGAGAGGGTATAAAGCTAGAGACAAGTTTAGAAACACTGTGACGGATCTCAGGAACATGAAACCAGCTAGGGGCCTGTGGAAACAATGGGGATGGGTTTGGTTGACTGAGAGCACCCATCACAGTTCTGGTTGTACTTGTGTTAAGAAGAAAGTCCTTGGCATCTACACAGCTGCTGGGAAGCGTGGGGTGCTGGCTGCAATGCAGTGAGAAGCATTTAGGAGCTCTTTCCCGCAGAGGAAGACTGCCCAATGTCCAGCTACTTCATCCTCAGAATAAAAAAGTCCAGCTGAATAGAAGGAAAAAGATTCCTGAAGATGTCATCATTGGTGGAGCTGGCCCATAGCTACAACGCTGGAAACTTCCTCACCAGGTGAAACTGCAAGAGAAGGCTGCAGTGTGGGAGCAGTTACACCTGCCAACAAACAGGAGTTAAACCGAGCACCACCACCTCCTCTCAGTCCCTGGAGTGGACCCAGTGAAGTGGTGGCATGGAGAACACAGGAGTTGTAACTCTCCTGATCATGGAAGCCACCTGCAGTGTAAATAAAATGGTACCACACTCTCCACCCAAAGGAGGTCAGGACCTTCCAGAATGGAGCCTGCACTAAAAAAAGGAGAACAGCCACTACTGAAGTGATCTGTCAGAGTGCAACAGTGGTGACTCCCAAGCTGACAGCTTCCCAGCACCTCAGTGCCAGTGAGGGAATAAATTCACAAGGCAAAGAAATCCCCCTGAGTAGTCTCAATGCTCAGCTGGCTGCTTTTTAGCACCAAAATGGCTTATTTTTTTTCTATACATAAGTAACACAGGCCAAGAATGGTTAAGATGCTGCCTTAAAAACATTTTCTAGATGGAGAATGTCCAGTTCCCAGTCAATTCAACTAAGCTATGCTAGAAAAATGCACACAGTTACCTTAAAATATCCACACTGTGCAGAAGTCTGCCTGGATCAGCTTGAGGACAGCACAAGGGGACTGAAGAGTATGATGTGACTTTTTTTTTCTAATATGGTGCTCTAAAATTAGCTCTGGGATGCCAGTCTGAGACTCCATTCTGGAAGAAATCCAGCAACTCCATAATCCTGTGAAAGCTAACATTGCAGAAAGTAGGTTTCTCACACTGACTCCTGCATACCTTTGACTGCTGACCTGAACTGTCTACAAGACTGCTGAGAACTTAAAAGATCTTGAATTCTGCTTCACTAAAGAACTCCTTAAGATTTCCAGATTCCCCTTCCCTTTTATTTCCCTGGGAAGGGCTGAATGGACCACCAGCAGTAACATACCCCAGTCATAAGCCTACTTCTCTTGCTAGTCTAACCACTCCTCTCCCCACAAGCCACACAGTGGTGACCGTAAGATGCTGAGTGATTACTTGAGTGAAGTTCTGGTTAACATTTTGCGCTAGAAAGCCAGCAGCACTGAATGGAACAGGAGGAAAGGGAAGCTGAAGAAAGAAGGCAGGAAAATTGGGAGGACAGAAAGCCAGCTGCTCTCCAGGCGCCAGCATCCCTCTGGGAAGTCTGCCTGAAATGCAGTAGAGGAAAGGAAGCCTCAGGCTGCTGCATGATAGAGGTAGAAGCCAAGACCCTGTGGGATGCTGGGGTGGAAGTACCACGTTCTCTACAGTACCATCACCCCAACAACAAACGCAAGCCCAGTGCACACTGTAGCTGCTTACTGACCTGTCACTGTTACTACATAGCATACATACCCTGAAGGTGAATGTGGGATAGGCATTCGTGCTCAGCACTGAGGGATCACATACATGCCCATACTCTCTCTCCTGAGGAAGGGAAAAGGCAAGGGCATGGGACAGTTCCTGTGCAACATCAACGGTCAAAAACATTCAATGGAGGAGAAACTCCTCTTCCAGTTCATTTGCAGAGGCTCATTATCAGCCACTGCTGGAGAAGGATGCTTCTGCTGCTGGACCTTGGGTGGAGGTAGTACAGAATCACTGTCAGGGCCAGCACTTGTGCTCCAATGAGATTGTTCTCCCCTTTGGGTTACTCCCTCCAGTGGATACTGTTCATTTTTCTCTGTGGCACAGGCAACAGCAGCATCCAGAGCAAGATGGAGAATAATAACCAGAAACCCTTCTGGGCCAGGTACTGAAAGGATGGACAACCCTATACACTTCATGAGTCATAGAGTTAGATGAGCTATCGAGAAGCATCACTGGGGGAGTTGAGCCAAGACATGAAAAGTTACTAAGGCTTCCCGTGAGCCAGGTTTTCAGCAGAGCTCCATCCTGGTCTTCCCTCTTCCTCCGGAGAGCTACGATAAAGGCAGCTCAGCAGATCTCCTGCACGTCACTGTAACTTCTGCTTATGAACTTCATCTTCTTACAGAAGGATGGGTGTACAGGATGCACTGAAATCAGGTGCAGTATCTCCTTGATGAATGCACCACAGTCCTGCTGTTTCACACTAAGCCAAAGGGAGAATGAGGGAAAGGGAAAAGATGAGCTCTTGATGACATATTCCAGGATACGGAAAGGCCACATCACATCTTCTGGATGACAAATTCCTTTACATGGAGTCCTTGCTCTGCCTCCATTGCCCACATGAAGGGAACGAGTACAAGCAGAGGACTGAACCTGGATCTTGCCATGAAGAGCCAGGAGGCTAAGTGGTCTTCTGGAAAGAGGAAATCACAGCATGCCAAAGCCCTCACAACCCTCACTGATAGCTAGCTGCAGCATCTTGTGCACTTCTTCATAGGAGTCATAAGTAGGGAGGCACAGCTGGTTAAAACTGTAAAAGATAAAAAATCCCATTCAGACTACATCTGAGAGAGGACCATCCCCATCAGCTGCTTGTGGTACCTACTGTCATAGGTTGACACTAGCGCCACACACATTACATGTAATACACTGCTTGCCCATCACAACTAGCTGGCATCATTCCCAAAAGCACAACGCAGAAACTCCTGCCACCCTAGGATACTTGCCAAGTGTGGGCTGTCGGCAAAGTACTGTGAGTTGGGGCTGCAATGATCTGGAAAGATGGACATAGTGCAGCAAATCCTCCTGGGGGCAGCTGGGAGGAACCAGTTGTGAACTGCAAGAGTCTGGCCAGCTCTTCCTGCGTGAAACTAGAGACCACGGTCCAAAACCACCTCATGACCTGTTAGGAAACAGGAAAGGTAAAGCCAGGTCAGTCAAGCAAATCAAATAAGCATATAAGCAAGTTGCAAGAAGATACAGTCAATTGCCCTTGCAAGCTCTACTTATAGTCAGAACTCTTTTGTTTTACCAGAGTGACACATAGAGGCAAGTATTAGATAGTTTCTTCTTACCAGTTAAGAGATGGCACACACTACTACCTCCCACCAGTCCTTTCCCTTAAAGCAGAAATGCTTCTGCTCTCTCCGCAGAGATTTTATTTTTAGAAATACCTGCACAAGGAACAAGGTAGGTTTACAATGCAGAAGCTCATTTGCTTCTTGCACTATGCTAACCTTTTGCTTTTTCACTTCCTCTGCTACTTTTGTAGGAAGGTGGAGCCACCTCAGTGCTTACAGCTAGAAGCATGTACTCCCAATCTCTTTTCATCTTGGGTGTTTTGGCAGCTTCCATTATTTTTCTAAATGAAGCTTCTACCATTCCCATACCCCTCCTTCTGGGAAAGGCAGGGAGGAATGGGAACAGTTACAGGGTACAAATTCAGGCTACCACATCAGTAGTCTTTACCACAGCATTTAATTCTAAACAGGCCACATGGGCTGATATAATGATATTCAAGCATCCCTTAGAGATAAGTATATCACTGTTAATATCTTCAGTAGCAATGATTCCTACCAATTTCTCCTGATTCCCTGCTGAACTGCTCTTTATTTGTGCTTTGTTGGATTTCCTTAAAAAGACCACGGCTGCCAATTTTACCTGCTGGTAACTGATTAAGCATCATCTCTAGTCAGCCAGGTTGAAGGATCTCTCTAGAGGGAAACATTATTTCATGATGTGAGCAGTCCTAATTCTGACTCCCAAATCTTCCAGTTTGTCCTTCTGGGGGCTTAATTTCCAACCACGAAATCTGTTCCCAGATTAAGCTGCCTTCTGCTGGTTTCAGCAAGCAGCAGGGAGAAATCCTTTCACTTACCTTCTCACGGAAGTGCCAAGATCCTCCTACCACTACAGCATGTGCCTTGAAGTCACAGACACTGATATCTCCAGTACCACACATAAGTAACTGAAAGGCAAGAGACTGCAGTCAGAAAGTCAGGAGACAGGAAACAAGGCAACAGCTACTGTGCTAATTACAAGCATTTAAAATGGTTAGAGAAAAAACATTTTGGCTTTATTCCAGATCCAGAAAGTGCTTAGTTTGTCAGAGAGGAGGAGAAGTGAAGGTAGAAATGCTTAGGGAGGTAGCAGTTACCTCAAGCTCATTCTCATCAAAAATAGCCAGGAGGTTCTCAGGAACTAACTCATTAAGACCTGGAAGAGAAGAGGAGAGAAGAGCAGCAAGTGCTAACCCTTGGGACACAAAAGTAGAAAGAAGTGGGGAGCAGACAGTAGGTTACCTTTCAGGAAGTGATCCACCTCCTCTCTAACCTGATTTGCCAGCCTGTACTGCGCAAGCAGATTTAGATACAAGATTTTGTTTTCATTGGTCACTGGTATTTGAGCCCCTCCAGTCACAAGTTCCACTACCTGAAAACAGAGGAACCCTTGACATTGAGTGTGACCAGCAGCATTCTCCAAACCTGAACTCCCAATGCAAACAAACCCAAACCCAGAGTAAGCTCAATTTTCTGGGGCACACAGCAGAGTTCTTGGCCTCCCTGCTACAGGCAGAAGCGGTTAAACTGTCCCACCTTCAGGAACTGCCTCCCTCACCTTCTCCAGCTGTCCTGTTTTGCTATATTTCTCTTCAGCAAAGACCAGATCCATCTCACTCACATCATTGTTCAGTATGAAACAAACTTTGGATTTATAGAATTCTGGGTCATCCGTTTCAAAATACTGTGTGAAACAAAAAGAAGGCAGGGACACAGAGTGAAGAAAAAAAGAACCCATACATTGTTAACCAGGGCTCTGAGTCTGCTTCTACTACATCAACTTTCAACCTCTCCCCAGACTAACAGAAGCTGGGAAGCTTTACCTTGTAATGCATACGAAGTCCTATGATCTGAGCTAGGAAGGATCGGGTGAAGCGAGCTCGAACCAGTTGTTTGTAAGCACCTCCCAGAGACGACTCATAAAGACACTTTCCTACTAGGCGGCCTGCAAATTCATACACTTTGAGTCGTAAATATGTGGGACGCCCTGGATTTGGATGCACCTGCAAAGAGGAAGCAAAATGAAATACCCAAGTACCAGAAAAGACTAGCACAAATAGCAGCTATGGGACCAGTTCAAGTTACTGCATCTCTCAAGCTGCCCCAGGAGCTTTAGTGTAACATCCTCAAAGATAAGCAATAGAAATAAAATGCCTGACCCTGCCTAGGAAGAACACAAAATGTTTCACATGCACAGGCTAGAAGCTGGAGGAGAGCAGAAATGGATTCTGAAACACTGAGACCCAACAAAACCTCTAGACACTCTGATGCCACTTCCTCTTGTCCAACCTTCCCTGCTGACTGGCCACCCTCTTCATCCGGCCAGTTCTTTGACACTTCAATGGGTTAAGATCATTAAGCAAAGCTTTGAGAAAGGCACTGGAAGCAACTGTGCAGACAAACTAAAGTATGGGTAAGGCTGTGCACCACCTAATAGCAGCAGCATCATTTAACCAGCAGCATGTCAATGCACACATTTCTCTGCATTTAACACAGGAACTGCAGACTCACCAAGGCCTGGTTGTTGTCACTAAAACGGGTAAAGAGTTGATTGGTGGTATCAAATAATGCCTTACAGATGAGCTCAAACCACTCTCTGCGTGGACCTCCCCAGTCCAGAGCTACAAGATAAAGCAAGCTTGGTCATCCAGGTGTCATCAGTTCAAGAGTTTCCTGCATGCTGCTCAGTATTACCTGACAAAGGAGCCCATTGCAGCAAACAGCTCCATAGCAAAAAAGCAGTAGACAGGGACTCCAGAACTCTAGGTTCTGCTCCCAAACCTAGTCCTAACATTTTTTCATTGGGCCTCAGATCTCTGTGTAAAGTAGGCATAGAATAGCATCAGCAGGAAAATTCACTAACATCTGTGAGAAAGTGAAAGGGCTGGAAAGCCACAACAAATAGACATATTACAAGAAACTAGAATTTTAGACTGTATCTACTCCATCATCATTCATTTCACTTCCTCCTCAAATATATTCACGGGATAACTCACCTTCTTCATCCTGAAAAATCACTTCAAAGTTTTTGCTCCAGTCAGAAACAGAAAAATTTCGTGTTGCTTTAAAAGACTGCAAAAAAAAAAAAACAAACACAAAACAAAAACACAAACAGCAGCAGCTATTACTGCTTGGCACTCTGCAACCAATATGCAATCCTGCACGTGTGGATGGGCAACTAACATAAAAAACAAGAAACAACCTAGCACTCTGAAGTATAAAAGTGAGAATTAGGAACTCCTAAGGCCTAATTCTTATTGTCCAAAGCCACAGTAGCCAATTCCTCATTTTCTGTTATGAGGCACATTATTGACATAAATACAGCCCATCTTAAAACCAGTGTGAGGTCTTAGCACAGCACAGATGCATCCCTCTCAAGGCTGCAGTACTGTATTGTTTAAGGTACTAAAATGCCTGTGGGAAGGAGCAATTTCTATCAAGCACTCTCAGCCCACAAGTTAGATTTAAAAAAGGAATGTTTCAGAGAGCATTAGAAAATAGCTTGAAGGGTTCACTGAGTTCATACTTAAAGCAAGTCACGATGCAAAAAAGTAACAAAATATTTCAAGTGTCTAGAACTTCCTCTGTCCCAATTCTGGATTCCAATTAAAGCAAGTTTAATTGCAAGGAAAATTTGCAAATAGCTTTGGCTTAGCTTATCTTCAAATAGGCTGGAGCATTACTCTAGCCACACCTCTGGGCTAATGTGTTCATCGGTCACATTCATTGTGCCCGTCAACCTTGGATGTTTAAGCTTACATTTATTATTATCATGGCACTTCTCTTATTTTGTCTTACTAGGCTGTAACACCAGTGCTCATGACAGTGCAGGAATTTCCAAAATAGTGAGAAAAAAATAGTAATGGAAATAGTGAAGTAATTTCATAGCAAGCTATTAACTGCATGCTCGTATCTGCAGAAAATATTCCAAAAATGTAGATTTACTGAGTGTAAATCAAGGTAAATCCCAGCCACTCCTGCTTCCCCAGAAATGTTCTTTTCCATCTTTATAACATTACTGTTATGAGACACATGGAAACAGTAAGTCAGAATAACCGCATGCCCTGTGTACACAGTAGTTAGTATGTCAGTTAAGAACTGAATGCCAGTTTGGATTTCTTTAGGCACCGAGCAGAAGCAAAACCATGAAGTATTAGGCTTAAGCGAAGCAACCTATACACTCACCGACTCCAGCAGACAGTGACGGCTGACCTTCAGTGTGACCTTTGAATGAGGTCTTTTCATGTGAACCTGACGTAGCTCTCGCTGAAAGAAGTTCACTTTGTCCTGGAAGGTCTCTGAGCCTCCTGAGAATAGTGACAATTTGGGTCAGGCCCGAGCTGTCAACACCTCAAACATCTAGAATGTATTCCCAAGATTAACTGCATAGGTCAGCTTTACAGCCCAAAGACAAGTTTATTAGAGCAAGGTTTGGAAACAGAATTCTAAAAGCAGTTTGCAGTTAGTCTTGCTGACATTGAGATACTCACAGGTGCATTTTCAAAGAGCCTGAAAGAAAAGCAAAACTGAAAAGAAACAGCTGGCATGATTAAATACATTCACTGGAAGCAGGAACAGAAGATGAAACTCCAAGAATCAGAGTTCTCATTACAGGTCATTCAGTGCCGGCAATCTTCATTCCTCACGGAAACTAGCAGACTCAAGTGCTAGCTCCCTGACTACTGTACCCACCCCACCTCCCCTTTACCTATGTTTTTATGTAGAGAGCGAATGAAAGTGGCTGCCAAGATGTTCCTCTCCTTGCAGCTGAGCTCCACAGGGGGTTGGATCCCATCATCTACCACCAGTGTCAGTAATTTGTGCACAGGGTCAGGACCAAGGTATGAAAACTAGCAGCAAAAAGATCCAAGAAAGGGTAAACCAAACATGCATAAGGTACAGTATATTCAGTAGACAGAGCAACACCACCTGCACTCTAAGACTTTCTCCACCCACCCATGCAGATACAGTTAACAGGAACACTATTTCAAGCATCCAGACTCCAACTGGGAGGCTGTTTCAAACTTCACACCCTAGCCTAGGGGCTTCAGTGGACACAATCACAGCATTTTAGCAAGGTTATGAGGAAAATAATCAAGACAAATGCAAAAAGAATTAAGACTTTGTCCAGCATTGGAACAAAAGGCAGGAGGGAGTGATATAGCTGGCTCCTATTCATAAAGACTAGCAGAATTTAAGCATTGAGAGGGAATTCCAGAGTTAAAATTTTATGCAACAAAATATTGCTCTGGTGCTGGAAGCCCTTCTCTCCAAAAGGAAAAATCAGACTGTCATTCACAAGGACCACAAGCTAACAACATGGAGATGCAGTGAAAGCTACAAGAAGAAAGGCTTACCTTTGTGCCAGGACATACTCTAAAGGTGAAAAGGCGCCATGGAATGATCTTCAGGTAAAACTCTTTCACTGAGAATTGCTGAGTAACCACAAGGAAAAGAAAATATAAAAGGTCATACATCTGTTAAGGGTTGTCCCCGAAACACATGAGGCACAGGACAGATCCCTAAGGCCAGACCTCCCTCCAACCCCCAGGATAGGTTTCTGCAACATTTGGTGACATTTTCCTCTGGCACAATACACAAAAACATTTAAAGCTGTACAGAACTGTAAGCAACTTCTCAGCAAGACTTTACTGCATGCATTTACGACACGTGGGATCCCAGCACAACAAATTTTACAGCAGTAAGCCACCATGTTCAGTAGAATGTCACCAGTCTAATTGGAAGGTAGTGTTAAGTACACTTGAGAGGCTGAATTTGAGACAAGGTTGTAATGCACTGACAAAAAGGTTTTGGAAAAAGCCACACTAACAGAGTGATTGCTACTACTTGCTAATTTTCACAACCATTTCAAACAACTTTTGAAAAGCACTTGCAATTGCTAAATCCAGGAGATTTGCAAAAATTTCTTCTCAGTGTATTTCTGCCAGAAAAAAAAACAAACTACTAACTGTGGAACTGTTGCCTTCTGGGGAGCAAGCTAAGATGAAATTTAAGCATCTTTAGACAAAAAAGATATAAAGATACAAAGAGTGTGTACAAAAGAGGGCCACAAAGTTGGTGAAGGGTTTAGAGGAAATGCCATATAAGGAACAACTAAAGTCACTAGGTCTGTTCAGCCTGGAGAAGAGGAGATTGAGGGGAGACCTCATCGCAACTTACCGCTACCTCACTAGGGGGGAGGAGCAGGCGCTGATCTCTTCTCTCTGGTTACCAAGGACAGAGCCCGAGGGAATGGTAGGAAGATGTGTCAGGGGAGGTTTAGGTTGAATATTAGGAGGAGATTCTTCACCCAGAGGGTGGTGGAGCACTGGAATAGGCTCCCCAGGGAAGCAGTTATGGCACCAAACCTGACAATGTTCAAGATGCATTTGGACAACGCCCTCAGACACATGGTTTTAAGGGTTGTCATGCACTGGACCACGCTGTCTGGGGATGCGGCTGAACCACTATCCTTGATGAGACTTTGAGGATGTAAAGATGTGGGGATAAGGTTAGGTGGTGGATGTGGTAGTGTTGGGGCAGCGGTTGGACTCAATGATCCTGAAGGTCTTTTCCAACCAGAGTGATACTGTGAAAACACAAAGCCATTTCCTGCAAAGCCATTGTAGCTGCAATGACTCGAAAAAATGATGAGTAGCATTTCTCCAGAAACAAAGCAAGAATGAACAGCAATCCCTTCAAGAAATAACAGCATAGTAACAGTTATCTACTGTACAGGATAGATGCTCTGGGTATATATAGAGATATCCAGGGATGCAATTACACAAGTACCAGAATAACATTAACAACTTCAAGTACCTAAATGGAACCTGCAACAGTAGCCACTTCTGGCAATCTCCTTTACCAGGTAGTGCAATAGAACAAAAGTACAAAAGTCCAGGATGATACCCCGTGCCGTGGATGAAAGCTCACGAGGACTCAGCACTCACTCATTCCCAAAGTCAGTTCTTAGAGCTGCACGCAGCAAAGATTTAGAAATCTCTAGCTGCATCCTGTAACTGTTTCATATCTCTCTTTCTCTGTCAGGAAAGCAGTTCCTGGATTAGTCTTCCACTTCGCTATTTATCACTGCCTTTTTCAGAATGCATTCAGATCAATATATTAACAAAGTTAATTTAAATTTATTAGTAGATTTAGTGGAATTTTTCTAGTTTCCCTGAATGTTCACAGGCAATAAGGGGTAATAGTTTCTGTTAACGTACTCTTGCTATAAGAGAATCCTCAGTTTCTATTTATTTGCTTGAATCCTGTTTCTCCGGCTTATACAATTTACCCTTTGTCCTCTGACCTTTTTTTTTCTTTTTCTTTTCCCTGAAACATTCAAGAATCAGGACAAAGACATAAAATCTGAGAACCTCTAAGTTCCAATCTACAGATATCAGAAACTGAAAAAAAGGCATTGCAAGTCTGACGTGACTAGAGCAAAAGAAAGACAAACAGAACAATCAGTGAGAAAATTCCCAGTAGGCTTTGGATCAGACCTAGAAAAACACAGGGAGTCCTAAAATTTTAAGGAGCATTTTAACACTACTCTCAGTCATGAGCTCCATGTTTGCTGTCTAGCCTTAGGCAAACCTTTTATAACCAAATCTGAGGCACATGTCTGAAGCTAAGACATAGGGCATAAGGAAGCTCTTCAGTTGCAGTATGCTTTAAACATGAACTCAAGAGTGGTAACTTTGTGATATCTACCTTAGGTGACACATAGCAGTACACTTTTTTTGGTTTCTTCACTTTCTCAGGAGTTTGGCTGTCAGAGGGAGAATCTTCATCTTCATCCTCAGTTGCAGTAGAAGGACGGCGCTGGGAGGAGCTCAGGTGTGTTGGTGGAAGTTGCCACTGAGTGTTGGTATAACTAGGAGCATCATAAAGGTAGGCTTCAAAGTAAATACTGACACCTGAGGTGGACACATTGCGTTCTACAATGTTCTTTTCACTCTCTGAGGGAAACGGATATAAAAGAGTTGAGTAAATCTCAATGGAGAACAGAATCAAAAAGTAAACAATCCACAGAGTGCCACCAGATTAGTTACTATGGTTTTAAAGAAAAGGCTACAGATCCAAAGGAAAACCTGGTCAAGTGAAACTCTGATAAAAGGAACCCAGGAGTGGGATGAAAAGATTTCAAGACAGCATTTTGTCTGGCCTGGCTTCAGGCAGTGACTGGTAGAAGAAAACAGGAAAAAGGCATACAGAACCTCTCTCTCAGAGCACCAGTCTGAAGGCATTGCCACTTGACAGCCACATTGCAGACTGGCCCACTCCTGAAGAAACCAGGAACTACAAAATTGTAAAAAAAGCACATAGGTTACATACAGTGTTCTTTATCCATATAGCTTGACATAAAATACACAACTGTCTCACTTCCAGTATGGCTCAGATGCCAAGTACTAGCAAACAACAAAGACTTCCTAACTTCAGAGGCAAACCTCCTGAGGTGGGGGGAAAAAACACAGGTGCTTTTATCTGTTGATGAAACAGCATTAGCCTTCAGAGTTCTCCTGTCAGCAGCAAACTTATTTACCTTAGCATTTTTAAATGAATAGGCATTCCCTGAGCAATTAAGCATGGCTAGCCTGCAGGGAAGCCACATTTAGCTCTGCTACACTGTGCAAAGCATCTTGTAAAAGGATACGTGGAGAATGAATACTGAGTAGCTCTCAACTCACCACTTAGAACAATGATGTCAAAATCACCATTGCTTATGGGCTGGTTCTGATAGGAGATGCAGGCATGGAAACATCCCCTACAGTGCAAGGTGAGCCGGAAGAACACTTCACAAGTCTGCCGATTGGACACTACAGACTTCTCAAACACAATGTCAGAACTCTCTTCTTCTTGAGGACCCAGCTAAACAGAAAACAAATTAATAAAGGAGGCTCTCTAGCTCACCTAAGTAAGGCAGTCAAGGGATGAGGTTGCACTCACCTCATAGATGGAGAGGCTGTAATTGTGCTCATCTATCAGCGACACAGAATTGCTGGTGGGATTGTCATACTCATCTCTGGGAGCTATCTGCAGAGTGTGCTGCTGCCCACAGGTCAGCACCAGAGTAGAGAAATGGCAGACAATTTTGGTTTTGGAGGGAACAACCATCCCTGAAGCAGACAACAACAGTTTAGAGTCAAACAAATTCCAAGGTGAAGCTACAAAGAGCAAAGGAAGAGCAACTTGGGCACAATATCCTTGAATACAGATCAAATCTAAACATATTCTGTGCCCTTACATTCAAGAAAACAAAGTATCTGTGCACTGAAATACATGGTGTGGTGCACATGATTTGCCTTGGGTCAGAAACTCAATACTGATAAAGCAAACCCAGCTACTAGCCCTCTGATGAATGCTTTTTCCACTATTCTAACCTTCAAGCTTAGCAAGCTTTGCATCTAGCCACAACGCCATGGAATAGCGGTACTTTTAATGAACATGTACATGAAATATAAAAGATGCCGACTGGGGTCAAAAAACAAAAGTAGAAGGAAACAAATTTTTAAAAAGCAACATTTTTAAAGAAGTGTATAATCAAAGGTATCAACTGCTCCAGGAGCTTAAAGGAATAGAGCAGGGTATTCAAAAAAGGAAGAGCCAAATCAAGACAGCATTTCCGATTCAGATACAAATAACTCAGTATTTTCACAAAAGGCATTCTCTGACTATTAGACGGATCACAAAGAAGTTACTACAAAACAGAGGATGTGACACAAGTGGTTAGGGAGTTTAAGCAGTACTAATGACTTATTCTGAATAGTCATAACTGATAGTCACAAGTATGTTTCAGTTGTGAGTCTATTGCTGGGATCTACATATGGCAAGAGAAAAATGGTGAAGGGTAACCCTTTCCCTGTCACCTACCTATTTTAGCTGGAAACACATTTACCTAACTGCCTCCAATACTTCCAAAACTACTCTGAATCATTAGAGGGCCACCTGGACCTTACCTGGCTGGAACACCTTGTAGTAGGGGCTGTAGGCCACATTCAAGCCACCGAGTTTTACAGTGATCTCATATCTCCCAGCCCTGCGCACAGTGAAGGCCACTTTCACCACATTGGAATTAGGCTCCTGAAGTACTTCCTGGGTTACAGGAATATCAATTGCTAGCTCCACATGGCAGATGTGAACTCGCAGCCCCACAGGCCGGTGAGCAGGGAAGGGTTGCCCATTTTTATAGAATAACTGCATGGGAAATGGAGAAGTCCAGGTCAGCAAAAATATGCAGTGCACAGAGGAAAAGAAAGCAAGTTGCCTTAGGGAAACAAGGGCAAGAACCCCAGCTTAGCAAAGGAAAAAAATATTAACAGTCGGCTCTGTCACACAGGCTGTGTTCTCCGAAGCGAATAGGGCACAAGTGGGCATTGAACAGCCTCATTCTCTTTCCTGCTGGTGTTCAACTGAATGCCCTGAAAAGAACATGCCTCTAGGCATTTCTTCTCTCTGCTATTACTGCGGTATCAGAGCAAATGAACCCACTATCAAAAGGCAAAAAGCAAAGCCACATCCTTTCAGAGAAACAAGCAGATCTTTTCCATCCGTACAGCTAAGCTCTGTAAAAGCTCTCACCAACTTGTTGGAGAAAACAGTGTGGAGAACATGCTGATCTAAGTAACTGACCCAGTCTGTACTGGTACGAAGCAACAGCATTAAAACATTAGATAAAAATCACAGGCAGCTCAACCACAGAAGTGATCTGCTGGACAATTTCAGAAGGTAACATACCTCAACCAGTACTTTCTTATAAGGAAAGAATTACACCTTGAAACCTTATGAACACGGCTCTTCAAGAGCCAGCAGCTTGTGGACCAGATCCTGCCTGCCATCTGAATCAGCAAAAGTTTACTACTGTTCCCTGTTTCTAAACAAGGGAGGGCATGAGGCCTGAAGTAGTATTTACCTTGACTGACAGCGAGAGAAACTAGTGCACACAACAGCTACTGTTGATGAATAAAGGGCTAAGCAAATGGGAGACAAGCATGAAGTAGCTGGAGCTACTATGAGTAAGAGTCAGTAAGGTGAAAGGAATAAATTTAAATAGCAGGAACAGAATAAATCCCTTTCCCCCCAGCTCTTTTTCTCTGCCTGCCCTGGAGTTAGAACTCCTCAGTCACCCTCAAGCAGAAGGGTTTTCCACTGCTTCCTGAGAGGGATGGGTACGGCAACCCAGCTGAACCTTTCTTCTTACTTTAATACCCTTCTCAGTGGGGAAGGATGGGCAGAAACGTGCATACATGAGCCCAGCAAAACCTGTTCAAACTTTCTCCACTTAGCTCCAAACTCTGTGTTCAGGTCCCTCACTCATCTTACTTATCCCATTCCATCAGACTTGGTCTTTTGGAATGGGAGGGAAACAAGAGTCCTTAGCAGGCTTTTCCAGGTCAGACAGAATAACACTTAATTTTGGAGGACCAAGGAGCAGCCATGAACCTTTACAGAGCTTGGATAGGTAAAATGCCCACTCCCAACTTCAGCTGCAAAACCAAAATACAGCACAGTCTGCTGAAGACAAGGCTCAGTCCACTCACTTCCCAGTAAAGGAAGCAGTAGACAGGACAAGCCTGGTCTTCTCTGGCTCTTCAGAAGATTCTAAAGAGAGGGAGATGAGATTTTTATGGAGTGCAAACCTCAGGTATGCACAGGTAACACAGTTACAAGGGGCAGAAGACATAAACAGATAGCTTTCCTGATCCTAAGTTACATCCAGCTTGGCCTCAAAAAACACTTGAGGAGCCCATCCCTAACTCAGACCTCTGTTCCTGCCCCCAAAACCGCATGGAAACAGAAATATTCCCTTACATGCACTCGGAAGGCCATGCTATGGCCCACCTCATAGGGGTCCTTCCAATCCCAGGAGATTTTGCAAGACCGGGGATCCAGGTAGTTGCCTCGCACGTAGTCATAAATAGTTCGCTCTCCTCGGCGTTCCCGGTCCTCATGCTGAAGGAAGCTGACTATACGTGCGGCAAGCTCAAAGAGGAACTTAATGGTGAAGAAGAAAGCTACCACAGATACTGTGATCCCACCTGCACCAAGGAGAGAACAGAGAGTGGTTGCAGCAGCATGGCTGAGTCAGGCACCAAAATCCCCTCTGTGTCAACCCAAGATGCCTTTTATTAATGACATTCTATTCAACTGCAAATTAGGTGTTTAAGGCAGAAGCTACTGTGTGAACATTTATGTGTTATGCTACAAGTAAGGTTAGAGGACAACAAGTCCCTTAAAACTCTGCAAATGACTGCAAACAAAGGAAATAAAGGTGGTACAGAGTCTCAGGTATGGCTAGCAGACATCCCAACAGAAGCATGGAATTCCCTTTTAGCTGCAAATTAGAACTACAGAGATTCCTTCATGGAAAACAGTCAAACCACACAACCCCTGCACATCACATTAAGGCTGGATTAAGAAGCATCACTGAGGAAACAGCCCTGCACTAGTTCTCAAAAGGAAAAGTAAGGGGATGGCTTAGGAATGAGGTCAATGAAAGGACTTTAGGAACAAAAAGAATGGTGGAGAGGCGAGTCTGCCAGGTGGAGAGCACAGTGCAGGGTGACAGCAACTTCATGTTTGTTAGGTAAACTCTGAACTAAAATGAAAGCAGAAGCTTTCAATAAACCCTTCTAAAGCCTATGAAGAGGTCAACAAGTACAATGGCAGCCTTTCCTTCACTTACCAATAATGTAAAACATCAGGTCCCTTCGGTGAGACACACAGCCGAGGATCACAGCTGCATCTAGAACACAAAATAGGCCAAGTCCAGTCCAGTGACTCCTCCTCTCATACACTGGCCTAAGTTTAATTTACAATTCCTCAGACCTATCAATTACCTATCTTCCTCTCCGAGGACATCCCTAAAGCATTATTCTGTAAGACTGTGAAATACACAAACAGCACAGCATGCTGCAAGAAACAGTTCTCCCCCTCTCACAGATTCCCATTCAGATTTGGGGCTCTACAAGGACAACATATTCTCCTCGGGAACCAGTGACAGTGGGCTCTGGGTACCATAAGGAGAAGCTACTTTTTGCAGGATCACCAACTTCAACAGCAGCAGCCAAAAGCCACTCATCCAAACTCCCACACTACTTGCTTCTGCAAGTCACGTAGTTAACTTCTAGTCTGCCATGAAAGCACATCACAAAGCCACCACCAAAATGCATAGAAGCTGACCCTCAACCAGCAACCTTAGAAGAAAAAAGCTATGGAATAAAAGGGTTACAATAAGACCATCCTCATTTGTTCAGAACAAAGAAAATCCTTCTTGGGCAGAGGTGAATAAATTTTTTGCCCTGTAGCTCTACTACAAAGTATGAATGCAGCTGGAAAACAGTCCATTTGTATTTTCCTACTCACTTCTGCAAAGTGGAGCCTCTCTGCTGGAGCTCTCACTGATCAACACACAAGCTAAAACCTCAGTTTTGCACACTATTAGGATTACAGCAATTTTTAGAGACATCAATCTAGAATCAAGTTCTCAGTGAGGGGACAGCTAAACAAACATGTAGTAAAAAGACCACACTGAGAACAAGAACATGCTGTTTGGTTCATACGACATAGCTGACAGATGGAACAAGAGCAGCAGCAAGGAATGTGTGTGACAATTAGACAATTTGGCGTACACTAATGCACACAATATAGCTCGCCATGTCACCATTCAGTTAGTGAGAAGCTACATTGTGCATTCAAGCTGCTTTTGCTTTTTTTTTTTAAAAAAAAAAAAAAACAAACCACAAAAGGAGAGTTATTCATCAGTCATCTCAACAGCAGCAGCAATGGACATTAGCATGCAGAAAGCTTAAACGAGGTATTTCCCCCAACAATAGCCATGACTTTCCAGCCCAGCAAAACCCCTTTGCTGGCCTCCACAGATATTCCATCCCTCCAATTAAAAAGCAATTACATACCTTTACACAAATGCCCATGCTCTAAAAGCCAAAAGGGGGGTACCCATTCTTCAGCATCCTCCTTTGTGCCCGACACCGGGGCCAATGTCAGTAAGAAGAGGCCATAGAGAAGATTATCACAGAAAGATAAACTCCTAGAACTTGCATCACAGAATCACTGTTGAAAGGTGAGGACCTGAACACAACAATGTCCTCCTCTCTGTGGAAAACAGTCGTTCTACAATGCTGCTCCCTGTAGCCTGTCAGTTGCTAGCTTCCCTGGAAAAGAAAAGAAAAAGGAGAAAGAAAAGTTAGATCTCTCTGCTGTTATGGACAAACCTAGTAGAAATACGTGAGAAGTGTAAGATGCAAGAGTATCACTAGATGTAAAATCCATAGGAGACGTGCTATCAAGGTATCACTGATGATGAGGTGCCAGGCTTCACCATATCCTCAACCTTCACCTGTCACAATCTCATTTCATTATATGACCCCCTGGAACTTGCAGGTTCAAGGTGGAACAAAACACTCCTGTCTCCATAGGTTTCATCGTGCTCATGAGTTTCACGGAGCAGCTAAGAACCTGTGCACTATTCCTAAGGGATACTAAGGATCAGGCACCACTTCAAGCTTTCACTCCTCACAAAACGCCATGTACTATTCTCAGACTCATTTTGCCCAGAGAAAAAAAAAAAAAAAGAAAAAAGGGAAAAAAAAACATTCAAGAGTTCTTGTACTCCAAAGCAAACTAGGCAATTTCTTTTGCTGCTGTTGTTCTAGGTATTCAGGACACTGGTATCCTCATAAGGCATTTCAGTTTCAGCAGCACTATCCACTAAATTACAGTTTACTGTCAGGATTGAGATTTAAAAGAAAAAAAAAAAATCTAACAGCAAGGATTGATGCAGCCCACAAAAAATAGGACATAAGCCAGAAGAAAAGCCACAGAGCCTACACAGTCAGTATCTACTCATTCAGAACATAAATTATATAAATGAGTGAGAATGAAATGAACACAGCATCTGTCTGTAAAGACAGTCACCTCTTCTGGGGATGTAAGTGATGTGCTCCTTCTGCCTGTCATTCCACTGCTTCAGCTGCCACTTCCTCCTTACTACCCCCTCATCTAGCTTCCCTCCTCGGATGCCTCTTATTTCCCTCTATCCCAATAATTATACAGATCTGACTGCCTTTGCACAATTCCACTAAGCTTTCTAACACATATGAAAACCGATGGGCAAGTCTGTGCAGACCTCTTTGATTGCACTGCAGAAGCAGTTAGACTCTCACTGTCTTTTCCTCCCTCGCATCTCCAGGAAAATCCCACCCACTCAGCTATTTTCTTCTTTCCTCTGCTTGAGCGAACAGTGTTGCAGTACCCGGGGTGTAAGTTCTCATCCTCCTCCTAGACAAAGCTTCAGGTTTCTAAACTCATATCTCTGTGTATTAAGAATCACAGACCTAGCAATCTCCTTGATATTTTAGTTCTTTCACAATATATATCCAAGATGTGCTACAAATGGCCTGGTTGAAACCCTACTCCAGCGTGCCCTGGCTGTAGAAAGTGTGGCTCCTCCCCACACAGCTGAGGAATTTCACAGGAACCGATCAATGTTTGGGAAGCTATGAGATCTCCCTCCACCATCTTACAGAACCAGTCTTTTCATGTCACTAAAAAAAAAACAAAAAACAACCAAACAAAAAACAAACAATCAACACAGAACTGGCCCTGGGGTCATCTGCCCAAGCTATTTCTGCCTCAGTCCATAACTCCTTCCCTTCTGTAACACACATCACAAGTCACACAGCCCCTCTCTCGAAAGCATAAGAGAAAGACTCATTATTTCAACCACAAGGGTTTTTAAGTCAATTGAAGCCTCAGACTCTGCATCTGGGTTGCAGAATTTCAGAGCTCGCTGGACACTGGGAATAGTTACAACCTTCAATGAGCAGAAAACCTTCTAATTTCATTATCTCTACAGGAAGCAGTAAATAAGACACCAAGTCAGGTGGCCACCAGATATGAAGTGGCTGTCATAGAATCAACTTTCCTCTAGCATACACACCATCAGCAGCTTTAGGGATGCTCCTGCAGCTGGGATACACTGGAGTAAAGAACCTAGTTGTGAGTAGCTGGTATCCAAGATGTGTTGCCACTCACTTACCAGAATGCAGATCTAAACTGAAATAGTATCTGTGCTACGAACTGTAAGCTAACAACCTGGGAAATGAATTGTGAAAATCAGCAATATAAGATGCCACCACAGCTAGGCTAGAAAAAAAATGCTGAATTGTCTGACAGGTCTTAGTGATCTTGATCCAAGGACAGAGCAAGAAACTGTCTCCTGCCATCTGCAGGGAAAATGAGTATTTGGAAAGCTTCACTTTGGTTTCACCCAAGGAGAATAATCACGACAGACAGAATAGAATCATAAAATAAACTATGTAAGTGCCATTGCTTCTCTCAAGTAATCAAGGAAAGGAAAGCCAGTAATGGGCATACATTTTGTTTGTATTACTGCTGCTCCAAAGCCAGAGGAACACAGCACAAACCTCCAGAAGGAAGTACAAGTGTAACTGCACATACAAAACGAACTACAGCGCAGTAATGACACATTCACGGGGCTACAGCTACAAAGCCATTTGGGGGCATGCTACACAGAGCTGATTTACTGAGGTCATAGGAAGTCTGTTGGGCCTCTTGGGTGTTTTGGTGCACTGATAAATTTAAATTATCTTCTTCTCTCCCTTGACAAGTTCCAAAATTAAGAAGAAAGATGGGTTTCAATCCTTTCTGCAGGTTGCTATTACCTCATCCAAGCAAAATGAGAGAATCCTTCATCTCTGTGCAGAACATCCTCTTGACCCGTGTGTAGCATGTGCATCTCAAGCCACACACAGGACAACAATTCTTTTTTGAGTGAAAAAGCACAGTATTTTCTCACACTAAGTAAAGCACGCATAAACCAACCAACAGGAACGCCCATGCTGAAGTGTCAGCACAAAAGGTACCAGTATCAGCTGTTAAGGCCAAAAGCCACATCAATGGCCACTGTACGTACAAAACTGTCATTGAGGGCTGTCATGAGGGCTGGAACTTGTCATGCATTTACACACAAGCCAAATAAAATAGTGGCAATGAGGAAAAAAAAAAAAAAGTGAGACTTTTGCCAGTTGCCCAAGTCTAAAGACTTTTCTTTGCAACTGAAGCACCACCAGGGCTGTCAGCTCATCCCATCCTCCTCAAACACAGCAAGCCAGCCAGATGGCAATTTTCAGGCCAGTCTCATCTCAACACCAGATCTGCTTCCCAAGCCAGAACAATATTCAGCCACTTGCCACCCTACACACCCACAGGGAAAGCAGATCACCCCTTTTCTCCTGATTACTTCTTTAACCCAAACCACTCGGGTCACTTAAGCAGCATCAGGGGAGCTTCACCAACTGCATCTCCTCAACCAACAATTAAGCCTAGCACGATTACCCAAGCAGAAAGCTCAGACGTGGTTTTCCAGAAAAACCCTGTTCTCCTTTCAGTCTAATTTTCTTCCTTGTTGTCAAAGCCTCTATTACAGTTCTACCAAGGCCAGCATTTCAAAAAAAAATTCACACATAATACCTCACTGGCTGCAAAGATGCTTCTCCTGACCAGCACATAAAACTGGTTTCATTTCAAAGATAATAACAGCTACAAATTCTCACTAATCCCAGAAGCTTGCATGAGAAAAATAACAACAGGGAGGCCTCTCTCTCACCCTTCCCTGCACAGGGCAGTAGGAACCAAGCACCTGGGATTAGTCTGACAACTTGGAGGATGTTTCCTTACATGTGCAGAAAAGGTATCTTCAGCCAGATTACACCATTACAACTACAGAAAGCACAGCTGAAATTATTCTCATTTGCTAGAATCTCAGGTCACAGTGTTGGTAAGATTTACAGATAACGACAACCCACCGGTTTTCACAAAGAAGCTCATGAGCTAGAGTCCAGCAAAGCCAGCGTGACATTAATTCTTCAAAACACGCCAGCCCAGCAAGCTTAAAAGAGTGCGCTGAAGACCTCTGCAAGCTCCCAGCTCCGCAGAAGAGAAAAGGAGGGAAGGAGGGCGATGGGTGTGCTGTGGTTCCCCCTCCGGCTCGCTGTGGCGCGGCTGGGCCACCAAACCCCCCGCGGTTCCCCCGCAGGCGCCAGCCCCCCCAGCCTACCCGACGTGCCGCGGTACCCCGACAGCGCCGCGCAAACGGCACGACCAAAACAAACGAGAAAGCCGGAGGCGTCCGCGGGGCAGGCAGAGCCCTTCCTGCTCACCGGGAGCCCCGAGCCCGCCCGCCCCCGCCACGGCCCCCGCGG
>VZZY01008795.1:295278-356914 GCA_013400335.1 Eurystomus gularis | reverse complement strand
TCACCAGAGAGAAGAGATCAGCCTCTGCTCCTCCCTCTTCCTTAGTGAGGTAGCAGTAAGCTATGATGAGGTCNATAAGGTCTCCCCTCAGTCTCCTCTTCTCCAGGCTGAACAGACCAAGTGACTTTAGCCACTCCTCATACAGCATCCCCTCTAAACCCTTCAACTTCGTGGCCCTCCTCTGGACACATTCCAGTAGCTTTATACCCTTTTTGTGCTGTGGTGCTCAAAACCACACGTAGGACTCGAGATGGGGCTGCACCAGTGCAGAGTAAAGCGGGACAATCACCTCCCTCAACCAACTGGCAACACCGTGCTTGATGCGTCCCAGGACTCGGTTGGCTCTCCTGGCTGCCAGGGCACATTGTTGGCTCATATTCAACTTGCTGTTGACCAGAAACTCCAGATCCCTTTCTGCAGGGCTGCCCTCCAACCTCTCACTCCCCACAGTGTCTGTCTGTGCAGGGTTACCATGTCCCAGGTGCAAAATCCAGCACTTGTTCTTGTTAAATTTCATGCAATTGGTAATTGCCCAGCTCTCCAACTTGTCCAGATCCTTCTGCAGGGCCTCTCTGCCCTCAAGAGTGTCAACTGCCCCCCCCAGATTGGTGTCATCTGCAAAAGTAGTTAGTAAGCCTTCAAGTCCTGCATCCAAGTCATTTGTGAATATATTAAGGAGTACTGGCCCTAAGATGGATCCCTGCTAGTGACTGATCACCAGCCCAATGTAACCTCTTTTACTATGACCTTTTGAGCTGGACCATCAGCCAGTTGCTCACCCATTGTGTTATGTGCTTATCCATCTGGATGCTGGACAACTTGTTCAGGAGGATACTGTGACAGACAGTATCAAAGGCCTTACTGAAATCCAGAAAGATTACAACTGGCTTCCCTTGGTCAACTAGGTGGGTGAGCTTGTCGTAGAAAGAAATCAAGTTTGTTAAGCAGAACCTTCCCTTAATGAACCCGTGTTGGCTGGGACCAATGACGGTGTTATCTTCTAGGTGTTTTTCAATAGCTCCCAGAATAATCTCCATAATCTTAGCAGGAACTGAGGTGAGACTTACAGGCCTGCAGTTACCTTCTTGAAGATTAGGACAACATTTGCCAACTTCCAGTCAACTGGTACCTCTTCAGATTCCCAAGAGCTTTGAAAAATTATTGAGAGAGAGCTCTCTATGAGTTTTACTCCACCGGTCTGTCCATAATACTCAGAAGACATTACATTTCAAATCTCACTTTCTCACAGTGGCTCTTTGATGTGTATTTAGCAGATTGTTTCTCAGCAATGGGATCTGTAGCTTAAGTAAGAGGCAAAAATCAAAATATTCCTTTACCAGGGCCTTTTGTGGGATCAGCCCTGGAGCAGGTGGGCAGGCAGTGGGACACCAAGGTTCCTGCTCCCCTATAAGCATCCCCAAGGGCTGCCTGGGCAACCTGCTGCAGGAAGCCCAGTAAAAAGCTGATTTTATCATAGAATCATGGACTGGTTTGTGTTGGAAGGGATCTCAAAGGTCATCTAGTTCCAACCCACATGCTATGGGCAGGGACACCTCCTCCTAGACCAGGTTGCTCAAGGCTCCATCCAACCTGGCCTTGAACACCTCCAGGGATGGAGCATCCACAGCTTCCCTGGGCAACCTGGGCCAGTGTCTCACCACCCTCAGAGTGAAGAATTTCCTTCTAATTTCCAATCTCAATCTACCTTCTTCCAGTTTTGGCCCAAGTGAATCAGAAGCATTGGTTTTTAGTCCAACCAGCTCCGATCTGATTCTCAAATACATGAAAAAAAGCAAAGCAAAACAAACTGGAGAACCTATTGCGGCTGATGCCCTTGATCATTTCAACCGCCCCGATGCAAACTCATGGTAAAGCTGAAGGTTCGGTGCCTGGTAGTAATTCAATTCCTTCTGACAGTAATGACAGGAGCAGATGGTTTTGCACATGGGTTTCATTTCTATTTCTATAAACAAACATTTATTCTGACTGCTATGCTAAATATATATACTTCATTAAATGGTCCTAGCTGCTACTGTGAGTAACGGTAATTACCCAACTCATGTGTTGGGTTTGTAGGTAGAGTCTGGCACCTATTTTACAGCAAATGAATATATGAGATATATATCATGTATGTATATGAATATAGCGACATCAATCCAAAGGTTTTTTTTTTTAAATAACAAATGGAGCCACCTTTAGTTGATGCTCCACAGCCAGAATAATTTCTAAAGCAATCTTCATGGCTGTCTGGTGTGCTGCTGAGGGTAGTCTAATATGAAATATGCAATAGCTCTAGTTCTTCCTTGTACTTCTGACATGATGCTCTTAATAAAAAAATATGTAGTATACCTCCACACAGCATCCCTGCATCTTCCCAGCCATTCAGGGCAATAGTCCCATGTCTTAATTAAACAAGATGATCTGCTCTTCCACCCAGCCACAGAAATTCAGCTGATAGAGATGAGGAGGGAAAGCAAGCAGGCACTTGAATGTGTGTGAAGCCTGAAGCCAAGGCCAGGTTGGACGGGGCTTTGAGCAACCTGGTCTAGTGGGAGGTGTCCCTGCCATGGCAGGGGGTTGGAACTAGATGATCTTTGAGGTCTCATCTGACCCAAACCATTCTGTAATTCTATGATAAAGATGTAATGGATGGCTCCCGTAAGATTATATTGTGGGATTGTGGGTCCCTCCAGCCATCAGCTCAAAGCTGACACTGCTTAACCAGAACCTGCTCTAGGTGAACCTGCTCTGGCAGTGGGGTTGGACTAGGTGATCTCCCGAGGTCCCTTCCAACCCCTATCATTCTGTGTGATTCTATGAATGGGCTTGGTCCTGGCTCATCTGCTCCCTGCAGCAGATGCAGACATGGAGCAGGGAGCATGCACTGCCTGCACGGATGGCTGGGGAGGAGAAAATCCAGAAATCAAGTCTGAGGGATGTCAGTTTTCATCTGCAAATACTGCAAGTATCACATTCCTACACAAACTAATCAAGTTGCTCTCTGGAACAAAATTCTCTGACTTTACCCAGGTACCTCCACACCATTTCCAGAGAGGGAAAAGAGGCAGTGTGGGGAAAGGAGTTCTTTCTTAAAGACTTTGGAAATGAGGAACTGCCTCCAGCCACTTATTTAGCTCCAAGGCTGCGCTTCAGTCTGCAGGTCACTGGATGTGCTGGATGCTGAGCCCTTGGAAGTAGAGATGCTGCTATTTCTCAACGCAGCCATTGGGCTGCACACCAGGATTTTGCCCAAGCATGCCTGAAATCTCCAGGCTTTTATCTGGGCTAACTTTTTTTTTTTTACTTTAAGCACATTACTTCAGGGACAAGCTTGTCATTTGGTAGCAGCACTAGCAGAGGGCCCCACAACCCAGAGTGCAGCCCCAGGAGATGAGCTGGCAGAGCATATGGAAACGCATATCCCATATGAACCTGGGGTGCTGGAAGACCTAGCAGACAGAGCTGCAGCAGGGAGGGTTCCAGCCACGGGCCCACAGATCCTACGTTGGTCCATCTCCCCCTCACAGATCGCAGGAGAGCTGCAAGCCCTTGCTGTTGGAGAAAGCTTGTGCTGGGACTCTGTGCCTTCCTCCAGGCACGACGCTCTGATGAAACTCGTACAGCCAAACATCAAAGCTCCCATCCTCCAAAATGGCAAATACAAACCCAGTTAGCTCGTAGCCTATTTCCCTGCTGAGTCTAAAACCACTTTGCAATCCAGCAGCAGCTCCACCTGCAATGCGTTAGCTGGTGGGTGCAGCCCTGTCAAGGCACTGCACTTGAAAATGGATGCTAACAAATCCAAAATCATACTGCTTTATGGAGACCAGCAGGAAAATGGTTATCACCTCTATCGTGTCCTCTGCTTCCTTCTCCAGAGTGCTCCTAGACCAACTGCAGCAGTGCATTAAAAATACCGGAAACAATGCAGGGAAGGCAGAGCACCTGCCCTGCTGCTCTGAACCCGCAGCGGGAATGGGGTGTGCAGGGTGCCCAGGTGGCCAAGAAGGCCACCAGCATCTTGGCTTGGATCAGCACCAGTGTGGCCAGCGGGACCAGGGCAGGCATTGTCTCTCTGGACTAGGCACTGGGGAGGCTGTCCCTCAAATCCTGGGGTCAGTTTTGGGCCCCTCACTCCAAGAAGGACACTGAGGGGCTGGAGTGTAGCCAGAGAAGGGCAACGAAGCTGGGGAACGGTCTAGAGCAGGAGTGTGGTGAGGAGTAGCTGAGGGACCTGGGGGGGGTGAGCCTGGAGCAAAGGAGGCTCAGGGGAGACCTTCTGGCTCTCCACAACTCCCTGAAAGGAGGTTGGAGCCAGGTGGGGTTCAGTCTTTTCTCCCAAGGAAGAAGCAACAGACAAGGGGAAATGGCCTCAAGTTGCGCTTGGGGAGGTTTAGGTTGGCCATAAGGAACAATTTCTTGGTGGGAAGGGCTGTGCCAGGCTGGGCAGGGCAGTGGTGGAGTCCCCATCCCTGGAGGGGTTTCCAAGCCATGGAGATGTGATGCTGAGGGACATGGGTTAGTGGTGCCCTGGCAGTGCTGGGGTAACAGAATCTGTAAGTTCTTTTCCAACAAAAATGATTCTATATTTTTTGGGTCATGTCTCTCAGTTCCCATTGCCCATGCTGCTCTGAATGCTGTAAAATCCAAGTACCCTCACTAAATGCATAACTCACCTTAAAGACTGGACTTGAAACTTGTTTTGGTGCTGGACAAGCTGCTAGCAGGCAGCTGGAACCTGGTGGGTACCAGCATGTGCTCAGGGCAGGCTCTTACTATGCAAAAGCATCGAGTCAGTCCATCATAATCCATCACAAGTTCTTGTTCTTCCACAGCTTGTCTGAAACCCATCACCACACAGGAAAGTGCGACAGCATTTATCAACAAGCCAAAATAACAGGGAAAGTTGTAAATAGGCCTGAGCAGAGTGTTTGTAGTCAGAGAACAGCACTTTGCACAATTCCTGCCGGGATAGGATTATCCTTGACTTGACTTTCCTGATCTTTTGGTATGCTGCTTGGTAGACGTCCTTCTAAACTCCATCTCCTGCTTTTCACTTTAATTCCTGAACTCGATTATCCGCTCTCCCCTGTGTTTAAGCCAGTTTTGGTTCACTTACTTCACACTTATCTTTTTCAGAAAGTGTCTGTGTTTACAGTTTAGCTTATTTAACTTCTGTTTTCTTCTCTCTCTCACCACAATTATGTGTTATAACTGATAATTTATGCTTGGGGGATAAAGAAAAAGGGTTGCTTTGTTCCAAAACTGCTGAGCTATTTAGCAAAGCCAGCTCCTTCCAAAGCGCTCTCCACCACTGGTAGACCTCTTGCAAATCCGGCAGGCATCCCTTGGCTGGTTGGTCTCTGTAGCCCAGATACTGGGCATCCTTTCTTATAAAAGGAATAATATATTTTTAATAATATATCTGGGTTTGATATAGAAGCCACGCCATGGTGACAGTGGTGCAGCAGTGAGCCGTGCTTTTGGTTAATTAGTCTTCTGTGATGCATGGGAAAAATATTTTCCTTGCCTGGTTCAAGACAAGATGTGCTTGAAGAGGCTGGAGCTGGGGCAGGGCAGGTGCCCATGGGCTGAGGGGGGGTCACCCTGGCTCAGTGGGTGCCCATCATGCCCACGTTGCCCTTTCTGTGTGATACCCCTAGCTCAGGTCACATCTCCTCAGTCATGACCAGCCTACAAATGTCTTCAGTAGCTCTCACAGCTTCAGTCATGCAGACGTTGGGTTTGGTTTCCCCCTCTTGGTTACTGCAGGGGAAGTTGAGTGGTTGTCACGAGTGACAGAGCTGCTGCTGCTTGGAGAGCATGTTTGTGATGGCAGCGCTGGTGTAGAATTATAGAATCTTGGAACGTCTGGGGCTGGAAGGGACTTTAAAGATCATCTAATCCAACTACACTGCCATGGCAGGGACACCTCCCACTAAAGCAGGTTGCTCAAAGCCCCGTCCAACCTGACATGGAATGTTTGCAGGGAGGGGGCACCGACAACTTCTCTAGGCAGGTAAATGACCTTAAATTCTCTTTTCTATCAACTGTGGCACTTTCAGAGTTACTTCTTTGTGAACAATTATACCAATGAATTCACACAAATATTCTAGGAGAAAATAAAACAGGGAAAGAATGTGATCAGAGCACTTTAATTCTAAACATTCTAGGTGTATTTGCCAAATGTTTGTGGATTTTTTCATTCAATTCTCAGTGACTTTTGCTACATATGGTTTATTAGAGATAGAGATGAAGTGAGCTCTCTATTGCATAGGTTTAAATATACCAGAAGGCTGCGAGCATCAAACCTTGGACACTGGGAAAAGTCCCAGCCCCATCACTGAGGGACATCCCACTGCTGCCATGCACTTCCATCTCCCTGTCCCACTTGGACACACATGTGCTGGGATACAGCTGGTACCTGCCCCATGTTTGCACGGCTCCGAGCATCCTCGAGCTGCAGCCACCACGAGCGGCTGATGGTCACGAGGAGCCGGTTTCGTGCATATGGCCCCTTTGCAAAGGGAACCGTGAAAAGTCCCCAGAAAAACAGGGATAACAAAGCAGCTGATTGGTTTAGGGTAAATATAATTTTTCACATTTACCAGATTCATTAAGCAGCCCAGTGTACTTATACGTATGTATCATCAACCATTTCCAACACCTCCTCATTCCTTTTATCTCCCGATAAAAGGGGAAGCATTCAATTAGCAAACAGAGGCTTTAAAAGGGTGATTAAGTAAGAGCTCAGGAAATAATAAACCCATTTAATGAGCAAGGTCTTTCCAGACTTGCCATTTAAGCTACTTTTGTTCTTTGGGAGAACGGGAGCTCTAGCCAAGAAACAGCTCACCGCCGTGTTAACTGGAGAAGTCTGCGTTTCCCGCCTGCGCGATGGGTGTCCTTGCGGGGCTCTTCGAAAGTTTGGGCTGCCCAGCCTCATCCTGGCTGGATTCAGGGATGCATGGATTGGAATCAAAGGCAGAATGGACAGAGTCCTCCTTGGGCACTGGCCACTGCAGAAGAGGCTTGACCCTCGTGATCCTTCAGCGTTCCACTGAACATGCCGTACATGGGATGGAACCCCTCGCTGGTCAGTTCAGGGTCACCTGTCCTGGCCGCTCCTCCCCGCAGGTGCTCCCTAATGTGGGGCACAAGACTGAGCAGTGCCCTTGGTGTGCACAGGAGCAAGGATAAGCCAGAGCCTTTCTGCACCCCCAGCCCTTGGCAGGACCATGGAGCATCATCACTGCTGGGAGCAGAGAATGGCTGTGGAAATCTGCCGTGACCTCCAGAACGTGCCGTCACTTAGAAGAGACGGAGCTGAGCAGTGAAACCACCGCACGGAATTAGTGCTGGTCTAGCTCAAGGCAGGACAAACATGATGCTGAGGGTGTTTTATCATGATCTACTGTGCAGAGGAGGGATCTGCTGTCTCCTGTGTTAGTACCTGAGCATGTCCCTCACATTGCTGTAGTTACGACACTCTTGAAGAGACTTGGAAAGGGTCTGTTGGGAACAATTAATTCCATTTGCAACATAACTAGTGTAGATTTCACACTGTTGGTGAGCAAGGGAGATATGGTTGATCAGAAGGCATGGACTAAACATAGCATCACGGCATGCCCCCTGCCCTTTTGTGTGCAGGTGCTCCAAGGAACTCCAGTCACCACAAAACCCTGCCACCTCTGCAGGCAGCAGGTCTCCAAGGCCTCTGGGACATTTGCCGTCACCGACTCTGGTGGGCTTTTGGGCTCCCTGGCTTGGAAATAGTTAAATGTTAAATCACAGGATGCTCCAAGAGAAGTTTCCAGCTGTTCCAGGAGGAGACTGGAGGTAGAAGGGAAATTAAATTTCATTTATAGGCTCCTTTCCCATAGCGATTTCAGGGCTGTTTTTTCCTGGCTGATGCTGGGAGGGTGAGCACACAGCTGCTTCCACAGCTCTGTCCCAGAAAAGTGACACCTCATTTATTCCAGACAAGAAGTAGCCGCCGTTACGGCCAATTGACCAGGGAACGATGGAGATGTGCCTCTTCCCACTGCTGCTGCCTGTGCTCTCCACACTCACCTGGTGTGCAAAGGTGCCAGCTTCCCAGGAAAAAACTCCATGATTTTAAGATGCTACTTCTCATTTTGGTTGGACTGAGGTTTCCAGCTGGAAATTCCCACTTCCTTGCTCCTGATTCAGTGAAGGGGCGAGTGAAGACCCTGCTCTCTGTGCATGCAGCTATTGCCCGTTGTCTTCTCTCATCCAGTTGAATTATTATTTTATCTTTTTTCTAGCCCAGCATAAATAGAAAGTCTTGGTGCAGGTTCATTTCTTGGCCTTCCTAGTCTTCCCGTGGTGACTGGTACCACAAACATCCACACCACCAGGCAGGAGAAGCATCCCCATGGGCCAGGGCAGGGTTTTCCAGTGCTTCAGTCGTTAAAATTTGCATTGTTTTCCTGTAACACCCTCTTTTATAGACATCGTGGCCCTTAGCAAAGCTGAGTGCTCCTTCCCAGCAGAGCTGGCTCCCCAGAGCCTTGTACTCCTGCGATAATTTTGTCCAATCGATGCTTACATCCCTCTGCAGCGCTTGTAAGTGTGTATTCGGTGAAACCACTTGCCCTGCACCGCTCCTCCATAACCTTTTGTTGAAAAACTTCACATTCCTCCTAACGTGCTTTTAATTTGCATTTAACACTGAAAATGTCTCACCCAGAGGCATGGCCTGTGGTGGATGAGGACAGCAGCACCTCCTGCTCCTTCCCACTCAGCTTTCCTCCTTCTTTTGCTTGCAGCTTTGCTGCAGTAATTTAAAAACATCAAAACCTGAGAACGGAGATGTTTGAAACTGTGCAATTCTGGTTGACATGGGAGGCTGCAAGACGGGCAAGACAAAGTGGTCTTGCCAAACCCAGGGCTGTGGTGCTCTGCTGTCCTCCAGCTGAAGGTGACCAAGATGAAGGAGGGGGTGAGAAGCTGTGTAACATCAGGGAGGTTGAGATGGAGTTAGATAGCTGGTTCCAAGCAAGATCATGGGGTGGATCCTCCTGGAAACTAATTTCACATGGAAAATGAGTTCATTGGTGACAGTCAACATAGCTTCACCAAGGGCAAATCATGCCTGACAAATCTGATGGCCTTCTACAATGCGGTTATCTCACTGGTGGATAAGGGAAGAGAAACTGTCTTCATCTGTCTGCACATGTACAAAACATTTGACACTGTCCCACATGACATCCTTGTATCTAAATAGAAGAAGCATGGATTTGATGGATGGACCACTTGGTGGATAAGGAATTGGCTGGGTGGTAGCACTGAAAGAGCTGCGGTCAACGGCTCAATGTCTAAGTGGAGGCCAGTCCAGCGACAAGAGGCTTTCCTCAAGGGTTGGTACTGGGGTAGTGATACGATGAAGGGTAATGGTTTTAAACTGAAGGAGAGTAGCTTTACATTAGATGTAAGGAAGAAATTCTTCACTCTGAGGGTGGTGAGACACTGGCACAGGCTGCCCAGAGAAGTTGTGGATGCTCTATCCCTGGAGATGTTCAAGGCCAGGCTGGATGGGGCTTTGAGCAACCTGGTCTAGTGGGAGGTGTCCCTGCCATGGCAGGGGGATGGGAACTAGATGACCTTTAAAGTCCCTTCTAACCCGAGCCATCCCATGAGTTTATGATAAGTTAATGGAAACAAACCATTTATTTCTCTAGCATTCTGTTGTCCCTTTCATTTTTGAAGTTGCTATGTAGCCCGTGGCAAATACACACATTATGTGATGCTACAGAAGGAAAGTTTTAAACACTAGTTATTCTTTTGGCCTGTGTCAGTCGTTTTTATATTTGAACAAGTGAAGACATTCTGTTGCTGCAGAAGACTTCATTAGTTAAGTGGAGCTCTTTAAAGAGGTGGGGTGTTGGCTGAAGAAGTGTTGTCCACACGGTGATCCCGTCTGGCAACATACTCCTGGACATTTGATAGACCTAACACAACAGTGCAGCTGAGAGCACTACGGTGTGTGCCCATGCCACAGACGCCATACCACTGGTTAGTGTTTTTGTCATAACACATGGTGCTGAAAGCCGTAGTGAAGCCATTAAAGCCCCCAACCACAAACAAACGATCCTCCAACACTTCAATGCCAAAGTTGCTGCGAGGACTGAACATTTCTGGGATCTCACACCATGTGTTTGCCATGGGGTTGTAAGCTTCTGCACTCTGAAGCTGGGTGAATCCATCAAATCCTCCAACCTGTGAATGCCAAAGGGACAGAGTTGAAATAGGCCTTTCCTCCAAGTCAGATGGATCGTTCCACACACAGGAAAGGTGGTCGCTAGTCCTGCCTCAGTGACTTCAGTCTGAGCACTCACAGATGGCTCCCGTGTTCTTCTGGAACTTCAAGTATTTTGTAGAGCTGTCAGATTTTACACTTCTGCAGAGTTTAAATGTGGTGCGTGGATGGGATCAACAGGACCAAGTGAATGTTGGGTGCTGCTAATGCTGTTGTAGCAATTTCTTTGCTGCAGCTGCTTAACAATCGTCCGTATGATTTTTATAACAAGAAGTGTGCAGGTGATAATGTTCCTAGGAGGCATATCAACCACTCTGACTCTTTCTTCCCTAGATGGCACTTAACAGGTAAATGGCCACCAGCCTGAAGGTCTAGGAAATACAGCAGAAGTGCTACAAGTGTTCTGGGTGATGTTGTGGCAGAAGTACCACTGCTCCCTTACCGCGTACACTTTGTTTCCATACGCCATCACACCTAGCCCACATCTGCTGCTGCCCATTGGGGCTATGAAGGTCCATTGGTTTGTGGTGGCATTGTAGACTTCAGCAGTGATCAAACATTCACTTCCATTGAACCCACCGCAGATGTACACCTGTTTACAGGAGAAAAAAAGTGTGAGCAGAGTGGTTATACTCGGTGGGAGAACATGTTGAAGAGAAAATGAATGATGGGGCTGGAACTTTTGGGGCTTTGTTTTTAATGGGAGAGCTGGGGAGGGACTTTTTACAAGGGCTTGTACTGATAGGACGAGGGGTAATGGGTTCAAACTGGAGGAGGGGAGATTTAGGTTAGATATAAGGAAGAAATTCTTCATTGTGAGGGTGGTGAGACCCTGGCACAGGTTGCACAGGGAGGAGGTAGATACCCCAACACTGGATGTGTTCAAGGCCAGGTTGGATGGAGCTTTGAGCAACCTAGTCTAGTGGGAGGTGTCCCTGCCCATGGCAGGGGTGTTGGAACTAGATAATCTTGAAGGTCGTTTCCAACCCAAGCCATTCTATGATCCTGCCATCCTGGGTTTGAAGTTGTAAAGTTGCGAGTTATTCAGGCTAGCAGGATTTGTTACCTTCCCTGCTCCCAGAGCTCCTCTTTCCTACCTAGATGTTGAACTCAGAGCAGTAACTGTGTTTATCAGGTACATCACCCAGCAAGAGTCTGAGCTCTGTGACAGTCCCCACCTCAATGGGTAGCCTATGAGAGGACAGGCACTTGCTTGCTGTGTCATGCTGCACACTGGTGTCTGCTTCCTTGTCCTGCTCACCGTACCTCAGTCTTAACTGCTTTCACAGTCAGACTCGATGATCATAGAGGTCTTTTCCAGCCTAAATGATTCTATGATGCTATAACTCAATAACCTCACAGGCCATTTACCTTTTCATGCAGAGTGGTCGCACTGGCATTGCTTCTCTCCTCGTTCATGGGGGCGATCATTGTCCACTGATTAGTCTCTGGCTCATAATGTTCTGCTGTGTTGAGGCGCATGTGTCCATCAAACCCTCCCATGGCATAGATGTAGTTGCTGAGGATGGTGACACTAACGTAGCAGCGCTGCGAGTGCATTGGTGCAACCTCCTGCCATCTTTTCTGGAGCAGGTCAAAGCGCTTGACGCTGCTTAGACAATCCATGCTCTCACATCCGCCAATGACATAGATGAAGCCTTTTAAGTAAGCAGTGCCATGATAGGCAATGGGATCTCCTTGCTCATACATGACACTCATCCACTGGTCTGCACGCACATCGTAGGTCTCCATGGTGTTGACTACGTTCTCCCCGCTCCAGCCTCCAATAGCCCACATGATGGCATAGGGCAGGCGAGGGCGACTGAGTGGGTTGGTGAAACCAGAAGAAGCTGTGCCATGCACAGTGAGCCTGTACATTTCTGCCAGTGCATCTGTGATGAGAACTTCACACTCCTTACTGTCCTTCACATAATTGTGCGTTTTGACATTTCTCAGGAAGTATTCTAATGTCAGTAGTGCCAGTCGGACCTGAAAAATGCAATAGGAGGTTAGAATATTCATGCAGATGGTATACAGCTTGGTATCCTTGGTGGATCCTCCAATGATGGAAGGTTTCATTTTCAGGCTACAGTCTTTGTCTAAAGGTTATTAGAAAACCAGAGAATTAAATGTGTTGTTTTCAGCTAGTCCTGAAAGGGGTGTGCAAGGGCAAATCATTTCATGGCAGGGAGTCTGCCACAACTTTGGTGTGGTGCCTTCCTGCCTACAGAGGGAAACTACCCCAACAGCTGCTGCTAAGGGCATAGTATAGCTTGTCTAGGCAAATCATGGAATGGTTTGAGTTGGAAGGGACCTTTCAGGGTCACGTAGTCCAACCCCCCTGCAGTGAGCAGGGACATCTGCAACTAGAGCAGGTTGCTCAGAGCCCCGGCCAACCTCACCTGCAATGGTTCCAGGGATGGGGCAGCGACCACCTCTGGGCAACCTGGGCCAGGCTCTCACCACCCTCAAATGCTCATCAACAGTCTGTATGGAGAAATAACATCATCCCATGGCCCTTTCTGGATGTGAGGAACAGCTAAGCTTAAGCTCTAAACATGAGGAAACATGCACTGAAAAGGTCTGCCCCAAGCCCGGCTCTGCAGAGCCTCCCAGGCCTGTGCCATGACAAGACCCACCTTGCCCAGCAAGACTGGAACATGCTGCCTCCTCTTCTGTGGGTCATGATCAACCCATTTCAGAACAGCCTCGAACACAGCACCTTCTTGTCTCGCATTGAGCTCATCCTTCTCTAGGATGCCTTTTAGTTCATCAACGGAGAGGTCTACAAACTCTGTGGACACCTCGGTCACCTCCTTGAAGTGATGCAGGATGAAGTTATAGGCTGCTTCTCGCAGGTCAGGACAGTAGTAAGTGTCTGTGAGTTTCCAGGTGCTGATGCAATTTTTCAAACACAGGTGGGATTTCAGGAACTCACAGCACAGCCCAACGATGCCCATGACACTGAGGTAGTCTGCAGCATTTAGCAGACTCTCCACGTTGTCGGCTGTGACCAGTACTGTCCCATTGTAGGCGTACTCAATAATGAGCTTCATAATTTCAGGTGAAGTTCCAGGGATTTTATATACCTTCTTCTCTGTGGTGTTCCACCTTCTGCTAAGCAAAGCCCTGAAAAGATAAAGCAGCGCTGGGGGACAGAACAGCTTTTCTACCTTCAGCCTAGACCCTGTTGTCCTCCGTGCCTTCCTCCCTGGGCACCAGCTTGGGCACGAGCAGCAGCCACGCTGCTTGGCTGTGTAGTTTATCAATTCATGTTTTACTGGCTGGTGGTATTAAAAAGGAGTTACAGACTCTGACTGTGGCCAGAGAATGACAGGTCGAGTGGCCACCTTGCTTCAGCAAGAATAGCAGAGCATGATAGGGTGTGGGGGGTAAACCTCCTGCCTGGTGACAGCTCCCAGCCTTGCATCACATCTGGGGGTTCTTCAGACACCGTTTCCAGAGCTGCTGTTAGATATGAGGTTGTGGATTAATTCTGGTGTCCAAGGAGATACCAGGACTATGAGGACTGGCTGGATGAGAGCGTTAGTGCTGATGGAAGTGCTGGAGATAAACTTGGGCAGTGTGACCAAGACTAGGAAAAACTCTTTGTCTCCGTTCCCTCTCATTTCAAGCACTGACCTGAAATAGTTGCTGCATCTACAGAGGACGATCTTGTGAGCACTGAATTGAACACCATCTACACTGATGGTCACATCAAAGTGCTCTCCTTCCCGGCGAAGTTCGCTGAAGGTGGTGCAAGACACAGGACTCCTGTTCCTCTCCATGTGTGACAATGACTATCTGATGGATGCATGTGTTGAAGCCTGCGGTAGTGGAGAGTGCTTCTCCCTGTGGTGCTCACAGGGCTTTGATCTTGTCCCCAACCTAATCTCTGAAACTCTGTCTGCCTGATATTATGACATCACCCCATTACGATGACTTGGGGGAGACCCCTGAGTGGCTGTGAGTCCCTTCACAGACAATGGAGTCCTGGTCCTCCTGGCTCCTTGGCTCCATGGCTGCCCTGAGCCTGTGCTTAACCACAGCCCAGATGGTGTGGAACCCTCTATCTATACCCTGCTGATGGCTGCTCTGAGCAACAACAGCTTTGTGATCCCCCTGTGACTTTTTCATATCATTTAGCCTGGGTGTAAAGCTCCTCAAATGGAGGCACCACCTGCCCTCATACCTGCTCACACAGGAGGAAGATGCGACACAGGCTGGCTAAGGTCGGTGAGGAAGTCACAAATACTCTGTCACTGCTGCATCTGCTGCTTATTTGAAGGGGTGGAAGGTGCTACTGGGGCCAAGGAGAGGACAGCAGGGAGACAGGGACCCCTGTTCTGACTCCTTACCGGATTCTTTCATGGCCAGCTGCTTGTCCTCTGTGCTTTGTCATGTCTGCAGGTAACACAGGTGCCAAGGAGCACCTCTGTAAGGGTCTCAGTACCGGAAAACTGTTTGGTGTTTTTAATCTTTTTCATAGACTTCTGTAAAGCATGTGACACTGTCCCACAAAACATCCTTGTCTCTAAACTGTTGACATGGATTTGATGGATGGACCACTCAGTGGATAAGGAATTGGCTGGATGGTTGCACTCAGAGAGCTGCAGTCAATGGCTTGATATCCAAGTGGAGGCCAGTGATTAATGTTGTTCCTCAGGGGTCAGTATTGGGGTAGTGATAGAGCTAAGGGTGGTGGTTTTAAACTGGAAGAGGAGAGATTTAAATTAGATGTGAGGAGGAAGTTCTTCACTCTGAGGGTGCTGAGACACTGGCACAGGTTGCCCAGGGAAGTTGTGGATCCTCCACCCCCGGATGTGTTCAATACCAGGTTGGATGGGGCTTTGAGCAACCTGGTCTAGTGGGAGGTGTCCCTGCCATGGCAGGAACTAGATGATCTTTGAGTTCTCTTCCAATGCAAACCATTTTATGATTGTATGAAAATCCTCTTCTAGGCCTTCAAATCTCATGACAGGCTTTGGAGCCCCACCAAATCCAATCCTAAACTCAGCCATTTCCAGGTATGGGTGAAAGGTACATTCAAAATTGATATTTTGACCAGTAGCAGCCCTGATTCCTCTTTTTCCTGAGCATTCCTGCTGCCTTTCTGCATCTCACCCACCATGGCCATGATGGGGGTGCAGCGGGTGCTGCCAGGCTGGGCCAGCACAGCCTGGTCTCCTGGTGGGCAGAAGTGCAGGCAGGGAACTTAATCAGGTGGCAATTTTATAAATGGTGTTTTACATTAAAACTGCATTAAAATATTCTTCTATCCTTATTCACTCACACAATATATATACACCTAATTAAGTATATAGAAATTTTACAATTATCTAGCCCTCAAATAACCTGGGCCCTGAGTCAACAAATTTGTGCACAGGCATTAATCTTTCTAATAAGCTTTAGAAGAAATATTTGATCTTTGGTTGTAATGGACTCTCTTGGTTTGTTTTCCCTCCTGCTCCGGTTCTGGCCCTTGGCCTGTGGAAGCCACAGTGTGAGGACAGTGGTGGCTCACAGGCAGTGGCCGATGCCCAGGGAAAGGTCTGGGTGACAATGAGATGGCTTGGAGATGACTCTTCACACCTTGCACACACGTGGTGGAAAGCGTGATCTGGTTTGATATTGTTCAAAAACATCTCTGGGTGGATTTCTCGCTCTTTCAGTCAATCGAAATGGAGCTTGCTTCATGCTAGAAAAATAGTTTTTCTCTGTAGCTGATTGGGAAGTGTAGGGTTTGTGATCTAAGCCACAGTCAGTGCAGTGCAGTTGAGTGTGGTGTGAGTGGAACAAGCAGGCCATCAGTCTCCAGACACCAGGAGAGGGACTCGCTCCTCCACCCCGCAGCAGAAACCAGAAAGCAGGGATTGAGCTAACCCTGGGCTTGAGAGGTTTGAGAAGTCGTTTACAACATCCAGCTGGTAGCTGCTGTCCTGCAGAAGCCAGGTCAAAGAAAATTGGATTCTGTTATCGCTAAAAATTCTCATTTTTGCAAAGAAGTGTCGCTATATAAACATTTTTTTTTCTTAGCAAGAGAAAATATTCTTCCCGATTGACTGTGTGGCTTAGCTGAGTCCAGGAAGGGTAACAGATTATGCTTTATGGAAGTAATTTCCTTAATCTTGCAGGCTGCATGAAGGCTTTAATCTCAGTTGTGGGGATCACAGAAAGATACTTTATTACTGCTGGTATTGCTGATCTGGCTTATAGACTTCTTAATAGAAATCCCGTATGCCCTTTTCCTGAGGATCACATCTTCCTTATTAATCTTTTAATGTGGTTCAGTGAGAAAAGAGATCAAGCCTAGGTTGTTGGGGTTTTTTGTGCCAGAATACTGGAGTGTATTTGGGAGTGATTTGGTTGCCCTTTGCATTTCCTGGCCAGCAAAGGCCTGTAGAGCATCACCTGAGTGCAGACAGATGCGTCTGGGCTCCTTACTCTATTTCTCCTTTACACCCACGGAGCCCTGTCAGTTTTCCAGGACATTTAATCAGGAAGAAAGCTCGGTTTTGGTTCCCAGCAGTGCTGGAGGTTTCTCTCTTCAGCCTGGTTTCCAGCGCCCACAGCAGAAGCAATGCTCAATGCCACGAAGTGCTGGCATGGGGACTCCACCACTGCCCTGGGCAGCCTGGGCCAGCCCTTCTCAACCCTTGCAGGGAAGAAATTGTTCTTCATGTCCAACCTAAACCTCCCCTGGTGCCACTTGAGGCCATTTCCTTTTGTCCTGTTGCTTGTTCCCTGGGAGAAGAGACCAACCTCCACCTTGCTACAACCTTCTTTCAGCTGGTTGTAGAGAGTGAGAAGGTCTCAGCCTTCAGCAACCCAGCAGAAAAGGGCCAAATGGAGATAATAAACCTTTGCGTGTCTCCTATACCGGATCTATACTGAATATTTAACAGAGTGTTTTGCTGCTATGGTTGTGAACATACAGACACCTGATATTTCAGTGCACACCTCCTAAAATTGATTTCAGATTGGAGCATTTCATGTCTCTCTGCTTCTAAACTGATGAAGTCATAAAAAACTGTGAATAAGCAAGCAAATGTGAAACAGACTTTTTCTGAGTAAAGTAAAATGTATATGTACCTGAGGAGCCTGCAAGCCATTTGGCAATAAAAAAGACTAGCTTAGAGTAGTCGATGAATGACTGCAAGGTCTTTTAATAGTTCAGCAGGTTAATTGATCACAGGAATGATCGGTCTAAATGGGCACGGCACTCTTGTGCCTTTCTTCTCCGTTTCTCCATGAGCAGAGGCTGGTTTCAGGTGGTGCACCCACACCCCGTGCTCTGCCCCTGCCCCATCCAGCAGCTCCCGTGGGCTTTGCTCCCCCGTGACACCTGTAAGGAGGGGGGAAGTGCCCAAAATTCCTGCGTAGGCTCCTGTTTCATACAGGGAGACATTAAGGATGTCCTCGGCAGAAGGAAATGTTTTTTAACGTGATTGGTGAGCTCTGAAATACGCACCACTTGATCCGCTCCTTGGGGAGACAGCTAAATACGCCTTGAAAGGATTAGTTCCTCCACACCAAATCTGCTTACATTCAACCTGAAAGAAAGCTCCGTGAAAATATTCCCTGTCAGAATTTTATTTCTCCTGTCATGGAAGGTGGTGTATAAGAACATCGCCTGCAAATACTGGGGCAGGGTTGGGGAGAAAAAGGAAAAAGCAGAGAGGCAGCTCAGACAAGGCTTGGGATAGCTGAAGAATCCCAGCATGGTGGGGTTGGAAGGGACCTCTGGAGTTCATCTCAGCCAACCCCCCTGCTCCAGCTGCTCACCCAGAGCAGGGGGCCCAGGATCGTGTTCAGGTATGTTTGGAATCTCTCCAGAGAAGGAGACTCCACAACCTCTCTGGGCAGCCTGGGCCAGGCTCTGACACCCTCACACCAAAGAATTTCCTCCTCCTGTTCAGGTGGAACTTCCTATGTTCAAGTTGGTGCCCGTTAACAAAGAATTGGGAAAAGTTTAAAAAGAGATATTTGAAAGGCTCTTTTGCATGCTCACCTGTAGCTGTGCATGACACATACATGGGATAACATCTTTCTAAAGTAACAGCAAATGTCTTAAGGGGTAAAGCTGTTCCATTGGAGACGAGCTGTTATAAATTTGGATCTCAGCGCAGCTCAGGTGAGACTGTTCCAACGTAGCAGGATTGTACCCACCCGACTAGATATGGATTCACTGTGACCCACACCTGTAGCCGTGTCCTTCGATCCATCAGCAGCATCTTACAGCACTTTCTGGCGCTGACGAATGAAGCATGTCTCTTTACCAGAAGCTGGTAGGACGCTGCTTGGAAATGTGTGGAAAGCAGTTCGGGCTGTGTAAAAATTTCCAGTTGTTAATTGCAGTGAGATGATTAAATATGCCTTTATAGACATGCACTTAGCCCACGTTCAGTAATAATGCATGCTAATCGCAAATGATTAACTGATGTAAAGCTAAATCTAGTTCCTGTAGGTCTTCTTACTGACAAATTGAGTGTTTAACTGCTTGTACTATTTTCACGCGCATTCCTCCTCAGCTCTTCAGTGGGCGCTGAGCCTTGTGCCCTCCAGCCACACTGCCCACAACTTCTCTGAATCCAGACGCCCGCTCTCCCAGAGCCCCTGGCAGCACAGCGATGCTTCTTTCACATCCGCATGCCAGGGTAGAAATAGTGCAGCTCTGCCGCTGGTCTAAGAGGCTTTCTGTTCTCGAGCAATGAGAAATAAAAGAAAAAAAAGTACAGTGAAGCAGCAGAGGTAAACATGGGTCGCAGAAAGTTTTGTTTCCCAGTTCTGAGGGAATTAGATAATAATAATGGAGTCTTAGAATCATAGAATGGTTTGGGTTGGAAGGGACCTTAAAGATCACCTAGTTCCCACCCCACTGCCATGGCAGGGACACCTCCCACTAGACCAGGTTGCTCAAGGCCCCATCCAACCTGACCTTGAACACATCCAGGGATGGAGCATCCACAACTTCCCTGGGCAACCTGTGCCAGTGTCTCACCACCCTCAGAGTGAAGAATTTCCTTCTAATTTCTAATCTAAACCTCCCCTCTTCTGGTTTGAACCCGTTCCCCCTTGTTTTATCACTACAGGCCTTTGTGTAAAGTCCCTTCCCAACCTTCTTGCAGTCATAGAGTCTTGCAATGGCAAGCACTGGTAGGCATCTCCCAGCCATCCCAATAGCTGCCACAGGATGAGAAGAGCAGGTTTAATACCATCCAAGGAACTTGAAGGTGCACAAGTCTATGGGACCTTATGAGATCCATCCACAGTTCCTGAGGGAACTGGCAGATGAAGTTGCTAAGCCACTGAATTTCCTAGATGATATTTAAGGTCCCTTCTAACCCAAACCAAATCTGGGTCATCTGGCAGAATGATTTCAAAGAGTGAAATGGGCTGAGAAATTAATGGAATAGTTTGGTTGGGAAAGGACCTTTAAAGATCATCTAGTCCAACCGCCCTGAAGGGAGCAGGGATATCTGCAACTAGAGCAGGTTGCTCAGAGCCATGGCCAACCTCACCGGGGATGTTTCCAAGGACAGGGCTCCTGCTACCTCTTTGGGCAACCTGTGCCAGTGTTTAGATCAATATCTAAAGTTTGATATCTAAATTAATAAGACATGAATAATTAACCCTTGTTTTTGGAAAACATGAGAGGCCTTGACTGTGTGGAGACTATTTCTGGACCACAACAATGTTTCAGCCACATGCAACACTGGGCACTCGCTCCTTTGCAGGTACAGCACTGGGGGAGCAGGGGAATGGGCTTCTCCTCCCCGCTGGCTGCAAGGGCTGCTGAGTTTGTAAACCATTGAGATGCACTGTTGCAAAAAAACCAAATTGCAGACTCTACAGTGGGAATAAATCTTTCAAATCAGTCAATCTATCAGTGGGTGCATGGCTCCCAATTCAAAACAAGTGAAGTAATTATTGAAAGAAAGTCATTAATTGAAGTAAAGCCCTTTATTGAGTACGCTGCTTAGCTGTTCTTGCAGACACTTGGGGATTTATTGCATTGTGTTTGAAATCATAGAACAGCAGGGAGCAGAAGGGACCTCTGGAGATCATCTCAGCCAACCCCCTGCTCCAGCAGCTCACCCAGAGCAGGGGGCCCAGGATCGTGTCCAGGTGCCTTTGGAATCTCTCCAGAGAAGGAGACTCCACAACCTCTCTGGGCAGCCTGGGCCAGGCTCCCACACCCTCACACCAAACAAGTTTCTCCTCCTGTTCAGATGGAACCTCCTGGGTTCCAGTTGGTGCCCGTTGCTCCTTGTCCTGCTGTTGGGCACCGCTGAGAAGAGTCTGGCCCCATCCTCTTGCCCCCCATGGGCCCTTTAGCTCTTGATGAGCATTGATCAGATCCCCTCTGAGGCTTCTCTTCTGCAGCTCAGCAGCCCCAGGGCTCTCAGCCTTTCCTGGGCACAGAAGTGCTTCAATCCCCTCAGCACTGACAGGGAGCTGGCTACAGGTGTATCCCATCCCATAAACGTCATGCTCAGTATAAAGGGAAGTTTGCTGAAGACAGGAACTCCTTTTGTTTCTCCTCTTCGTTCAGCCCTGTCCCTGGAGGAACTTGCTCATCTTTCTGCTCCTGAGGATGCTTCCCTGTGTATTGTGACCATTGTACGTTTGCTGGGCTGAGTATAACATTATATACTTTATATTTGCGCTAGTGTCAATATTGGTTTTGCTGTTTCATTAAATCTGGTTTTATTTCAACCTGCGGGTCTCCTTTTCCTGATTCCCCCACTCTGCTGGGGAGGGGCCACCAGGTGATGGAGGAACAGATGTAGTTTAGTCCCAGATATGGGCTAAAGTTAGAGTGTTTTGAAAGAGAAATTTTCTACTCTGTGAATAAAAGAAATGAGAAGATGAAACAACCCATTCTCTTATTGCAGCTTTATCTATCTCGGGTTTTCTACTGCTGCTCTTTGTTATTGAGTCTCAGTTTACATTCTAGTTATCAGCTCTGACTGGCTCCTGTCCCATGTTGTTTCAGCTGATGGAAAGCATTGAGTCATCCCTATGTCTAAGTCCCTTGTTGCTCCAGCCTCAACAGCTGATGAGGCTGAGATGTGTCTGTGCAAAGCGATGTCTGGCTGGAGCCAGGCTCCCCACAGCTCTGGGGAAACTTCTCATGCAGTCTGGGACCTAAAGTCCTTGTTTGTGTCCGGAGCAGTTGGATATTTGCTCAGTGGCAGAGGTGGGAAGAGGTGGTCTTGGAAGGCTGGTTGAGAGGACGGGGGAAATCCAGGTGTAGATGCCTTTTGAGTAGTGGTGCATTGGTTTTGGTCTGTTACTAATCTGTGGCATTCTGATAAAATTTAACAGCTGTAGGAGAACCTATTCGCTCATAAATGGCAGACGGGGGGGGGGTTGCTTGTTGACTTTTCTTGTGAGGTACAGACTCTTGTGGTATTTTTATAGGGTGTATGTGCTCAAAACCCCCAATTTACGGTTTCAAAGGCGGCAGCTACATATGCTGAGCTGTGAATAGTACGCAAGCATGTATTTGTAATTCATGGATGTTGTATTCAATATAGAGTGTTCTTAAATTTCACTGATAAGCCTGGAAATTAACAGCCATTACATAGAATCCAAAACTAGCTTGGGTTGGAAGGCATCTCAAAGATCATCTACTTCCAACTCCCCTGCCATGGGCAGGGACACCTCCCACTAGACCAGGTTGCACAAGGCTCCATCTAACCTGGCCTTGAACACATTGAGAGATGGAGCATCCCATCTTCTCCTGGCAGCCTGGGCTAGTGTCTCACCACCCTCAGAGCGAAAACCTTCTTCCTAATTTCTAATCTAAATCTCCCCTCTTCCAGTTTGAAGCCATCACCACTCATTCTGTCACTACAAGTCCCTCCCCAGCTTTCTTGTAGGCCCCCTTCAGTTACTGGAAGGCTGCAATAAGATTTTTCTGGGGCCTTCTCTTCTCCAGGCTGAACAAGCCCAACTCTCTCAGCTTGGCCTCACAGCAGAGATGCTCCAGCCCTTGGATCCTTCTCTGGACCTGCTGCAACAGATCCACATCCTTCTTGTTTTGGTGGCCCCAGAGCTAGATGCAGTGCTCCAGATAAGGTCTCCCCAGAGCAGAGGGGCAGAATCATCTCCCGCCAACTTCTCCCCACGTGCTTTGGCTGCAGCCCAGGATACAGTAACAGCAACAGCGAGCGTTGGCTCGTCTGTACGAGGCACACACACAGAGAAGAGAGTAGCTCCTTATTCCGAGACTCGCTTGGGAGGACAGTTTGCTCAGGATGGCTTTAAAACGCAAAGAAATCAATAGCAAACTAAGCAGCCAACCCAAACAAACAGCCCGGAACAACGCAGCAGGAACAGGCTGACGTTACGGGCATGGCGCGTGGGATCTCTGGCTCAGAGGCTGAGCAGAGTTTTATTTTCAAAGGGTGCAGAATTAGGAGGCGCAAAAAAATCATTTGATTCCTCTGTTTGCTGTTCCAAGTGTTTCCAGTGCTGTATTTCATCCACTCTTCCAATAGTGTTTCTTTATGCTGCATTCTAAAGCTCTCGCTACCTCTCCTTGGAATCGCTAATATAAATTGATTTCCAAAACAGAAAAGTTACAGAAAACATAAAGCAGACCGGCAATTTATTAGAAAAATATGTTTCACCTGCAATCAGGAGATTGATCCAAGGACACTGGTAGCAGGGAACTGCCTGCCCACCCCCTGTTATTACAGTAATCTGTTCTAAAAATGGGTAATCAAGAATGACAGCAGGAAACAAATGAATAGGGCTGGTAATGGCATGGGCAGCAGCGGGGCTGATTAACATATATATTCCATAGCTTCCAAGTGCAATGCTTCATCAGGAGCGCAGGCTGGAGAAATTAAATCATTTATTTGCGTGACTGTAATAGATAGAAAAATGAGATCATAAGCAAAGGGGAATAAACATCGCAACATAATTTAATGATGTTTTAAGTAAATTCTAATTCGTGTGTTAGTGGTTTGTAGCGTGGTCACTAATTTCTATTTCACACTCTTTTTGTCTGAAAGAATAGTTTTCAAAGTAAATGATATAGAAGCATGTGGCAGGATTTTGTCTGGCACCCTGAGGGACAGCGTACGCCCTTCCTGCAGCATCCCATCCATGTGCCTTCTTCAGGAAGCCTTCACCTTGTGGTCAATTTGATCTCCAAACTGCCAAGTGGTCATAGAATCCCAGCATGGTGGGGTTGGAAGGGACCTCTGGAGATCATCTGGTCCAACCCCTGCTCCAGCAGCTCACCCAGAGCACGGTCCCCAGGATCGTGTCCAGGCACCTTTGGAATCTCTCCAGAGAAGGAGACTCCACAACCTCTCTGGGCAGCCTGGGCCAGGCTCTGACACCCTTACACCAAACAAGTTTCTCCTCCTGTTCAGATGGAACCTCCCAGGTTCCAGTTGGTGCCCATTGCCCCTTGTCCTGTCACTGGCACCACTGAGAAGAGTCTGGCCCCATCCTCTTGCCCCCCATGGGCCCTTTAGCTCTTGATCAGCATTGATCAGATCCCCTCTGAGGCTTCTCTTCTGCAGCTCAGCAGCCCAAGGGCTCTCAGCCTTTCCTGGGCTCAGAGATGCTCCAGTCCCCTCAGCATTGACACCATTGCTGTTTGGCCACCTCCACGGTAATTTTTAGCCTTTATTTATGTGAAGCTTTCTTTGCTCTCTCCGTGTGTCACTCCTGAGTACACTGGCCATGTCTTTCCTCCTTTCGTTTTTTATTTAAACTTCCGTGGAGATTTCTGAAAAGCACAGACAGAATTTAAAGAGCCAGGTCCTTTACGGAGCTGAAGTTTCCTCTTCCCATGATGGATGGGAAAGATACGGCGGTTGTGTTGCTGACACCTCCTACCTGAAAACTCATGAAAGTGAGATCTTTTGGTTATTCTTCTTGTCCTGTGATGCTCTTGATACTTTCCTAAATGTTGAGTTTTCGGCCTTCTAGTTCATACAGCAGCCTAGACAAGCTCGTTTTGGAAAACACAGGAGTTTCGCTTTATTATTTCTTTTCCCTTTGGTGTTCAAACACCACGTGAGTTCTCTTGATGGCTGCATAGAATTGCATTGACTGTTTCAGCTCAGTTCCGGCTCATTTTAAAGCTGCCTTCTGCTCATTTGTTTCCATGCGTACACAGCATACTCATGCTCCAGTCCTTTGAACCCAGCCTTGGAAGATGCATTTCCAGCTCACAGAGAAGTGTCCATATCATTACCTCTTTGTACCATAGCAAGTTAATCAATCTGAAGATGCAGCTATTGCTTGATCCACCTGCATGGGCCAAACCTACTCTTGATTTCCAGCTCCTGCCACCCCCAGAGTACAGACATTGCTTTTCTGGGCAACAGTCATATTTGTGTGTTATTGTGTCTTCTGATCATCAGCTCAAGTGCTGTGGAGTAAAACCTCTTAGTTGAGATTAGTTCTTGCAAACCCAAGTGGTTAATAATTGAATTTTACCATGGTGAAGGAGGGCCTGTCTTCCTTATTTGCTTTAATCGAACCTATTTGTTTTCTACTCAGTTTTTATGCTGTCCAGCACTTCACTTGTGCTGAGCAATACCAACGCAGTGAGCAAATGAGCTTGCTCCTACAAATGACTCCTGGGTCTAATCCTGACATGACTGCAAGAAATCCTCCAAAATTTATACTAATGTCTCTTTGATGAGGTGCAGATTCCTCCACCATCATCCTGCCAGTTGAACTGGACTTTTTTGGTACCCACCAAATGTCCTTTGACTAGTTTCAAGTAATATGTGGCATCAACAATTTTCCTATTGTGCTGCTCAGACTTCTCCAGAGCCCTGACAGCAAAAAGATGCCCATTTACAGTGTAGAAAGTCTTGGCCATTCCTGCTTTGACCTTGATTTCTGTTGGTTTCTGAGTCATGACAAATAGAAAGCCTGAACTTTCTGAGAAAATTCCCAGAAGTTTCTTGAAAGCTTGCTGAGGTCATAGGTCTGGGAGCTGTGGCAGCAGCTCCTGGGGGAGCGGCCGCTCCTCCTGCTGCAAAACCGAGCAGAGGGACCTCGAGCACTACTCTTTTCTCTATATACCCAGAAGCGTAGAAATTTCTTTCAATACAACAGCTGTGTCTGTGACACCCGTCTGCAGCTTCTCCCTGGGGAACCTGGGTGTTTCACGCTGCTGGAGACCAGAGATGCCCATGGAAGCTGCAATCTGTGCCAAGGACAACACCGTCTACCACCTCGGTTATTTTTAACCATGTTTTGTTTTGACAGAATTTTGTGACTCAAGCCTGAGAGATCAGTTCAGATTTTTTTTTTTTTTTTACAGATAATGCCCATATAGGGTGCAGGCTGCAGGATAATGGCCATGAATATTCATTCACAACCTGTCAGTGGCATTCAGTGCTCCTTAACGGGATCCGACAGGTTCTTGGCTCGGTGGAGGGGTTGGCAGCCTCCCTCCAGCTGCTAACACACGGGTGACAACAGGAAAAACAAACTCCCCATCCTCACGTAATTGTAACCCTCTCTCGGCAGAGAGACATCTCCCATGCATGGCTGGAGGTTGGAGGGTCCCTACCTTGAGGTCCTGTGGCTGCAGGACAGGGGACAGGACTGTCCTTTGCTCTGTTGCTCCTCAAAACCACTTCCCGTGCTGGTCAGTGCCTTTTTATAAGAACAAGAACTTCAGAAACAAAATTATCAGTGAATTTTACCAGAGAGCCACATATTTGCTAGCACATCAGTGCTATTGATCCCTTTTACCTGACATGGTGCTTCTTACCACAGTACAACCTGGTGATCAGAGCAAGGTGAGCCTCCTGAGACCGGAGCAGCGCGTGGCTCGTTCGCGGTCTGCGCAAATAAGAGCTGCTATAAAACCTTTTCCCACTTTCAGTTATATTCCATGCTTATATCCGACGCACAGGCACGTCTGCATTCCCTTTGTTTAATTTTAAACTCATCTCTAATAAAGAGAATTTCCCACACCTATTGAAATGGAAATGAGGAGAATCCTGCTAGATTTCTGCAGATGATGAAAGAGGGGGTTGTTCAGCCTTTTGTGAGGCACCTGTAGGGATTCCCAGGAGCTGGGCAGATGCAGCCGAGCTCACGTGGCCTTGGCAAAACAACGTTCCCCGCAGGACGTGGCAGCGGCAGAGCTTTGGCTCCCAAAGAGGAGCTGGGCTGAGCATGTTTGGGCACAACTGGGCATTTTCCTCGTGCTCTCCAGATCCTCTGCAGGGCTCGGTTCCTGGGGGCACTTGGGGAGGAGCTGTCAGTGTCAGCCCCAAAGCCTCCCGTGTCACAGGAGGAACTCTCTCAGGTTAACCTTGGGCAGCTTCTGAGTTTGTCACCTGCTCCATTCCTCGTCTGTGGGGCATTCCTCTTTTCCTCCCACCCATTGGCATTACATTCAAGGGTAACATGGAATTAATCATAAAGCTGTTTGATAGCTCATCTGAAGATTTATATTCTTTTTCTCAAAGAAAAGAACATAGCCTTGTGCAGCTGAATGGCCATGAATCACATCAGTGTCACTGCCAGGACAGCAGAGAATTAATGTTTATTTTGCCTTTAAAATCTGATATTTAGGGAAGGAAATTCTTCATGCATTTTATAGTGTTATTTTTACTACACTTGTCACTCCAGCATTTAGCTGAAATTAGGCTTCTGAGGAGGAGGGATCTGGAGATGGAGCCAGGCTTTGTGATGTGGGTCTGTTCATACGGGCTGCATGAGGTGCTGATTTCCTCCACGTAGCCGAGCTCAAGTGGTTGGAGCTTCTTTGCTCACAGTTCAACACCCTTTTCATCAACCACTTGTCTCTTTTTTTGCCTTTTCATTTTGCTGTTTCTGTGCCTAGATCATGCAATCCCATTGCTTAGCTGGTGTCTCCTGCTCCCTTTTCTCTCTGTTCCCCTGTTCTTTCTGGGTCTCTCCCCCAGCCCGACCTTTGCGCACAAGGTGCTTTGCATGTCGCAGCTTGGGACTGTGGTGTGTGCGGACGCTCAGAGTAGGTTTCCACCAGCGTTTCAGCTCCTTTCTGCCATATAACAGCCTTGCTGTTGTGTTAGGGTTTTTACTAATGTGTGAGCAAATAACAGAATCATGGAATGCTTTGGGTGGGAAGGGACCTTTCAAGCTCATCTGGTCCAACCCCCTGCTCTGAACAGGGACATCTGCAACCAGAGCAGGTTGCTCAGAGCCCCAGCCAACCTCACCTGCAATGGTTCCAGGGATGGGGCAGCCACCACCTCTCTGGGCAACCTGGGCCAGGCTCTCACCACCCTCAGCAGCAAACATTTCTTCCTTCTCTCTAGTCCAAATCTCCATCTTTTAGTTTCAAACCATCCCCCCCTTGTCCTGTCCCAACAGACCCTGCTGAAAAGTCTGTCCCCATCTTTCTGACAGGCCCCTTGAAGTCCTGCAAGGCCCCAGAAGGTCTTAGTAGAGACTGCCTGGTGCCACAGAAGGTCCCCTGATGGGAGCACACCCTGACCCACAGACCCCCACAACGCTATTTTGAGCAGTTTTGATGGGCAAAGCGTAGCTGTTGCAGACTGGTTCATACACAGCCTTTTATAGTCTCTCTGGCTTACGTAGTGATGTATAATTTGCAGTACAAAGGTAGCAAAAAGCTCAGACAATGAGCCCTTCTGCTTTCTTGGGTGCCTATACTCATAAACAAAAGGATTCAATAATAAGTTAATTCAGGGAAACTAATTTCCCGTGTCGTTAAATGGTCTTTAGCAAATTAGCTTAAATTTATTTCTCAAAATTTGAAATTAAAATTGCCATGCTTCCATATCATGGTCTAGTTTTCCTTCACTTTCATAACCAAATTTTAGCTGAGCTGCTTAACTCAATCAGGGTGGCACGTCGCGGTATTTAGCTCCACTTACCACATTCATCTTTATGGGCTCACCAAAGACTTTCAATCTAGCAACCTGAACTGTCTGGGGAGTGATTTCAAGATTGTGTGCGGAGCAGATATATTTCAAAGCTATTGCCTTATTCAGTGATCAAATCTCTTGACCAAGTTCTATGATCTATGCTTTTTTATTGTGATCCGTGTTAGGATGAGTACTTTGTCTTCTGCAGTCATAACTGACGTGGTAAGTGTTATTGATGCTCCGAGCGCTCGTCTGTATCTGGCTGGCAGGGCTCATGGTGCCTCTGGGTAAACCTTGAGCAGAGATTCATCTGCTTTGCAAAAAATGTATGAGCCTCAACAAAACATAGAAAAGAACATGAATAATGACTTGAACTTTAAAGTTCCTAAAACTAATCCGTGTTTCTCATAAGTTTTCAGAATCCCTGTGTACAACAGACCAAAAGTAATAAATGCGGGTTTTTTTCCTTTCTGTTGCAAAACGCCCTTTTGTTTCAAGAGCAGTCGAAGTTTCCTGTGTGCTTTTGGGCACAGAGTAGCAGAGTTTATGCCAAATTGGCTCCCGTTTATGCACTAGCCATTGCGGAACGTAGAGCGGGCAGGACGAGCAGCTGCTCTTTGGGTGAAGATGGAGAAGAAGTATAATGAGTTGGCCCCTTCTATTACTTTGGAGACACAAAGATATGCATTGCTGTCCTTTTTATATACCACTGAAATGGCAGAAATCTGTCACCAGAAAAAGGTTGTTGGCTGATATTTCTTCTTTGCAATGCGTCCAGAATTAATTGGCTGGTGTGTTTGCGGGCGAGTTACTCCTGGGTGGATGCAGGAAAACAAGGTTATTGAAAAATAGCTCCCTATGGTTTTGTGGCTGGCTTGTTTTTTTAAAATTTAGAAGGCAAATACTTCTGTTTTCTGTGGGTAATGCAGGAAATCCCCTTCATCTCTCACAAGGGTGTGATCGGTCTCTGCACGTGCCCTTGCACTGTCAGGCTGCCTGTGACAGTCATCAGCTCATTTTGAAAGGCTTAATTAAGGGCTCTCAACACTTTCTAGGTGTATAAACTCTTTTTTTTTTTCCCCTCGTAGCTCTCTAAAACTATTTGATGAGAATATTGGAGAAATCCTTCTATTCCTTGCTGAAGTTCTTGTATTTCCTATGTCTGGGTGCAAACACAGTCTGCCTTTGCAGAAATCCTCCCTTAGCCAAAACCAAGTAGCACAGAGTTTACTCTGACACTGTGGAGCCAAGCAGGTTAATACTATGAAATCATAAATGTAGAAGGGCTTGTTCATCAAAGCTGGATCCCTGCTAACCAGCCCATTGATGTCCTGGGCTGAAAAACAGGGTGTAAACAGCCAGAAGTGAATAAACTGCCATTGTCATCAGTAGGTCAGACACCTGTCCGTTGCCCACCCCCTGTAAAAGCCATCTACTGCTGGAAAGCTGGGAAATGTGTGCTCCACAGAGATAACTGGATGGGTTTTGTAACTGAAATGACTGAAGTCTTACATTCTTAAAAACTTTGAGCAAGCTCTGGATCTCGCTTGGACTTCAGTGACATCTGTGGAGCTGCGATGGATACAAACCGGTGAGAAATATCTCATTTATGGCAAAGTTGTGGTGTGTGTTTGTTTGGTTTTTTTTAATTATCTGTTGCCCTTCTTTTAAACTAATCAGGAAAGACTGCACTCTGAAAAACACCTTCGATTTTCATATTTTTCCTTTGTATGCATAATCATGAAATGACTTTCTCTCGGGTTGACAAGAGTCTAGATAGAGTATTTTTGATTCTTCACCTGTAAAGTGCAGAGATGCTTTTCTGGCTCTGCATAAAGTCACTTTTCTAAAATGTTTCCTATCCTTTGTTTACAACATCCCAATTATCTCTCTCTCTCTTTTTTTTTTTTTTAAATTATTTTAGTGCAAAGGGACATGGTAGAGTGTTTTGAGGCATTACGATCACCAGCCATAACGGTATGGTATTTTAAGAAGGATTTACTCTTGACTTGAGAGCACTCTTTGCAGTAGATGTTTGAGAGCAAAACATGGACCAGGTAGAAAGGAGACAAGCTTTGTGGAAAAAATAAACAGGAAAAAGCAGTGCTTTTAGCCTTTTTGGTATGGCAACAGTATATCCCACAATTCTTCCAACCACAAAGTGGCAAGATACGTATTCTGTGTATGTTCAGCTCATCTCCAGAACAATGGCTCTGTCCTCTGAATAATGGATTTGAACTTTCCAACCAAATACTAAATATTAGTTGGACCTTTCCCTTTCATTCTTTAGATCCATTATTAACCTGTTTCTTACATTTTATGGTTGGTTTTTTTTTTTCCAAATCACTGATGAATTAAACATGTTAGAAGAAGCATCGTATATAGCAGCAAACACAGCAATAAGAATGAACACAGAAGAAAGGCTCAAGGAGATTCTGCTGGGTAATTCTCAGAGTCTATACTTTGGAAAACACTGTAGGCAAAAAAACTGAAATTTGAAATGAATTTTTAAAATCAGGCAAGTGCAAAAGTCTTCTGTTTTAATGGGAGCAGTTAAAATATTAACATTTTTCAACCTAAGTATTTTAGTGTCTTGATCTTCCAAACTGCACTAAAGAGATTTCAGGCTGAGGCCTCAGGCTTGTGAGCATTCAAGTAGCTCCACTAAAACCCTCAAATGACTAAAACCTGCTGATGGAACTCAGACTTTATGCAGGGAGGGTCAAAAGCTGTGCTGAGATGCAGAGCGAAACAAACAGCTGGATGCAGATTTTAAGCTGTTGGTTTTCCCCCAGCCTTACAGCACCTCTGCAAACAAGCTGAATTATAAATTAAATGCCTCACAAACAATTTTCAGTGAGAGAGGAGAGTTGCAGAGCATCAGTGTGAGCACCTCGCATCAGTCCAGGGTGATGCTCAGCCCTGGGGTGGCCCTGGGCAGAGCAGGAGGGACCATGCTCTGCCTCTGCACCCAGATGCTGCTGGAGGGCTACCTGTAGCTCCAGGGTCTCATGGGGCATTGTCTAAAATATCATTGAAATAGCAATGAACTCAAAACTTTTTTAAACTTAAACCTGCACAGGTTTCTCTGTCTCACAATGTCTTGCATTCCTCTCTCATTTGGATGATCTTTCCTATTGACAATGTTGGAAGTGCAGAGGATCAACAACTCCACGAGAGCTGCACGTGCCGAGGAGGATGTATAAACCAAATATGAGAACTGCAGCGAGGAGGGAATGATAATTGGCATCAGCCCTTTGAAGAGTTTTTATTCAGGTTGAATGACTCTAAGTTAAAGTCTTATTAAATCTGATAACTAGTGGAAGTGTGAATTGACTTCACTGAAGTCAAGAACGTGAATTTGTACTTGTACAACTTAGAAAGGTCAGACCCTGCCTGGATCAGCACTTCAAAGGAGACCTTCTAGAAAAACATGTGAAAAGAGCTCTTCCTTCTTATCTGATTAGTGAGGCTCTGACTCAATACGAGAGGGACCCAAGCCTTGTGGGGGTGGTCTCCCCAGGAGTGGTTTGTGCATGTCCAGTGGTGTTCCTGCCCAAGCCCCTGTCACGAGGAGATCGCGACAGGGTGACCAACTGTAATTTGACTGCCTTCAGACTTGATCCTTTTAAAATTCTGCTCTCGTGAGGTCTTTGGACTCTTTTTGAATATCAGGGCAGGAACTGTTGATATTGTTCCACTTATACCTGTTTCCATTAGGCTATCGCAATACCATATAAATTACTCAAAAAAAATAAATAGGAATTTTCAATGCCCTAAAAACTCAGGAAATAAATTCATCATGTTTAGTAGATAGAAGTATGGAGAGTTCAGTAAAGGTCTGTGTAGCAAACCAGATATATTGGCTTATTCCAATTTTCTTCCTGTTATCCGTGGCTATTTTGACCAGAAAATTCATGACCATTTGACTAGAAAAGTCATATTTTAGTACCTCAGAAATGTAACAGGATTATCTTATCAGCACCTCCTGAGATAGCGCAGTAGTGGTAATGCTCAACTCGCAGGTGGCAGTGGCAGATATACTCTTATCCATGCAAAAGCCAGAAGGAAAAACACAGGTAGGAACATCCTGTGGAGACAATCCTTTCCACAACCCTCCTCTCCTTGGCTTTCTCCTCTCAAGTAACACCCACCACCCAGCAATTCTTTTAGCACCGCTTCCCACCGAATTGCTGCATCCCTTAATATCTTCTGCTGGAAAAATCTGGATGGGACATTTTTGTCCCATCTCCATTTGTCCTGAGTGGTTTTCCAGCTCAGAGCAACATTCAGGATGGAGAAAGCTGGTAGTTTTAATTTATATTTTTTTCATACATCATGTTCCAGTAGTGCAAGATGGTGGATTATGCCTCTCCCAGTGATATCTCTGAGAACAACTCATTGTTTGGGTTTTGGGGTATGGTAACAAAGAAAGGTGCCTGGATCTGTGGAGCACTTCGAGGTCACACAGGGACTCTATGCCTTTGTTGGTAGTTGTATCACGGGACTGTTTATACTCCATAAATTGGAACAAGCCATGATGTGGTCATGGAGCCCGTAGGGTTTAAATCTCCAGGTTGAAAGGACTGGGTATCTGTTTCTAGCTTATATGGTTACTTAAAATGATTTCTCCAGACTCCAGAACTGTACTCATTTCGTACATTTTTGAACCTAAACTTTTACAACTGAACTGCTCCAGAAAAGGTTTTTTGCTTCTGGAGAGGTTGTTCACGTGGTGAATGGTGAAACAAGTATTTCATCTGCCACTCCCAAGCAAAGACCACTGTTACTCCTGCTAAATCCCACTCCACAGAGCAGCCCACCACCTGCCCATCATCTACCTCTGCCTGGGTGGTTTTTACCAAACTTGGACTCTTCAATGGTCTATTCTCAAGCTATTCTCTCAAACCAAGAAGACAGACAAATGGCGATGGAGGGAGTTCAGCTCCCCCAGCAGTGTCACTCTTGGGAGAAGTTAGTAGAGGAAGATAACTGGCATTTAACAAAAACTACTGCAAGGCTTTGAAAGAGTTGCAGTCTATGTGGCTGTGCACCCAGAGAGCCTGGACCAGGGGTTGAAAACCCCGTGAATATACTCTATGGTCTTCTGTCTGAACAGGAGAAGAAAATGCTTTGCTGTGAGGGTGTCAGAGCCTGGCCCAGGCTGCCCAGAGAGGTTGTGGAGTCTCCTTCTCTGGAGAGATTCCAAAGGCTTCTGGAAGCGATCCTGGGCCCCCTGCTCTGGGTGACCTGCTGGAGCAGGGGGGTTGGAATGGATAATCTCCAGAGGTCCCTCCCAATCCTCACCATTTTGTGTGATTCTGTGTCCCTCCAGACACCATAGCCACTGACTCCTGTCCCAGGAGACAGAGTTAACATCTTCCCAGAGGTTTTCCTTATTACAATGCATAATTTAATGTGCAGGAATGATCCCTGGCTGTGGCTACCTATCTTCCTAAAATTCCCCACCAAATCTCTGTTTCTTCTCATAACCCACAGTTTACGAGAAAGGCATGCTAGGGATGGCCATATTGCCCTGTCTCCTCACCCTTTGAAGCTAGGACTGTTTTCCATTTCCTTCCAGCCCCCTGAAATGTCCCATGCTTGTAGTTTTCCTGGAACAGAATTAGCACCTGATTATTTCAGAGCTGAAGAAATAGGTATCTCCAAGCCAATGGTAGTAACAGGAAAAAGAAACATTAAATCTTTCAGAATTACCTGAACCTAAAGTTCCCAGCAACATCAAAGTATGTTCCAGTAAAAAGAAGAAGGTTATGTTTTAGTCCAAGAAGAAGAGAGGGAGTAGGAATGAAATAGAAAACTATCAATCGCCAGAATTTCCTTCAGAGGTCAGTAGCAAAATATTCCGCCATCATCTTTCCATTAAGGATCGTAAGCCTCACATTTCACCCGGCCAACACCACGATTTAGTTGGAACTGCACTTTGATTGAAGATTTCTTTTGAAGATCCACTGCTTTATTTGAGAATATCAGATAGAATAAATAAAAAGAGCATCAGTACAGACCAGGAACTGAAAGATAAATGTCATAGGGTGCATAGCATGAAATTCAGATGAGTGGACTGATTGAAAACAGCAGTGGAGAGAACGTGAGTATTTAGAGATGAATGTGAAAATGGACTCTGTACGTGGGAGAGGAGTTTAAAAATAATTTTAAAAAATTCTTGCCTAGATCTCGTTTATTAGCAGATATTTGAGGTAAGAATGGCTCCTTATGGTTACCTGGGTGAGCCTCCTACAGAAAACCAGCATCACAATGTCATGACGTGTGCTTGCATTGTGTTCATGACCTCTGGCTAATGCAGTTTATGTTCACTCTTGATCCAGGGTGTGTTCAGCAGAAATACTCTTCTGCATCCTTTGACAATGATCAGTGGGTTTTGACCCTCAATTTAGCTTCTTGCTAGCAGTTAAATAGTCCCAGGCAGCAGAAGTCCAGAGAGGTATGTGGCAGCTTCGGGGGAAGGATTTTTCTCCAGCTTCTCCTTCATGCCCACACGTGTCATCTATTCTTCTTGGGCATCTCTTACATGTTTGAAAAAGCTTCCAAGATCAGGATTTCAGTTCAAAGTCATGGCCAGCACTCATTAAAGATGTGATTTGAAATAATTCCTGCATTAGGTGTGGGTTTTAGCTGGCTGTGCTGTAACTTGTTGTCATCCTGAAGGTGATTTTTAAAGCACAGCCAAAATAAGAATTTTTCAGAATTGTTATTCATAAATATTCATATTGCAGCCGCTGTTCAGCAACACTGATCAGATCTGTGACAATGGGATGAATAATAAGAGCTACTAATCATCGCGAGCCCGTGGCTTTGTCTTCTGACAAAGAGAGCGGCATGTATTAGTCTGCTCATGAACATGATTAATTACATCAGTTGTCATCTCCTTTCCATTGCTGGTGCTACCTTCGCAGGGAAGGGTGTAGCGAGGTGTGTGTGTGTGTGTGTGTGTGTACACCAGCATGGATGAGTAGTGGCATCATCACGGCAGGCATCAGAGAGCTTCTCTCTCATCTGCCGCAGGGCCAGCAAACAAATCATGTACTTCTGTAACTTTGAAACTTGTTATTACGTTTAATTACACGAATTCTAGAGATTTATAAGCAGAAAGAAGAGGAGGAAGAGGGTAGATTTAGATTGGAAATTAGAAGGAAATTCTTTACTCTGAGAGTGGTGAGAGACTGGCATGGGTTGCCCAGGGGGGCTGTGGATGCTCCATCCCTGGAGGTGTTCAAGGCCAGGTAGGACAAGGCCTTGAGCAACCTGGTCTGGTGGGAGGTGTCCCTGCCATGGCAGGGGGTTGGAACTAGATGATCTCTGAGGTCCTTCCAATCCAAACCATTCTGTTATTCTATGAAATCCTTTCCTAATGAAGTCCTCCAGTCTGTTTTAAGGTAGTTCAGCGTTGTGTGGAAAATGTCTGAGAGTTCCTACTGTTGTGATTTGGTATCAGAGACTTCATTTTTCCACCATTCTCCCTGCCAAGGGCTATCGATAATGATGCAATTGGACCCCTCATCTGGGAGCTCCTCATGGCCATGGGTACCACAAGCACATACAAAATACCCTGAGAACCAGATACCTGATCACTATTCCTAAAAAAACAAGCAAACAAACCACCTCCATAAATGTTCTGTAGAAATATACTGCCCAAGCTCAGATCAGTTGAATTTGATTGAGGCAGGAGGAAAACCTCACAGAGTTAGGTTCTGCCTTCTGGCATCCTGGTAAATATTAACTCTCATCTATTAGGAATCAGATAAATCGATGTGTCCTGCTACTATTGTGCACAGTTACTTTTCAGAGAATTAAGATGAATTGCAAATCTGTTGCTATATTGAGCTGCATCAGGGCAGGACCTAATAAACTATCTAATATAATCTTAGACACGGCAGACCTGACCTAAAAAGTTTAGTTCAGAAATTTAACCTGCAAACTGATTGAACCCGTACACATCTTTCTTAGTTTTCAGAAAATAAGGACCTGGCAGAAAAGTAGAAACACAAGCACAGACCAAAAGGAGCAGCTCAAAAACCTCAAAAATGTGTTTGTGTATCTTCCCATGTCCATAGTTCTGGCTCCCAGGTACTTCAGAGACCTATTTGCGAAGATTTATTCAACTCCTAATGTATCAGTACCCGATAATAGTTGGTTTTTTGCATCGAGTGCTACAATATTTTATGGAGCGGTATTTCAAAGAGAGTGGTCTCATGTCCTGAAGGGGTAGGTGGATAGAGCTTGGAGAAGTCAACTTGAGAAGAGTCTGAGAACACCTTATTTGGAGCATCCAGCTGAAATTATCTGTACAGTATCCCCTAGAAAAGGGTACCCTCTGGAGTAGAAAGACAGCCAGAAAGTTTAATTTTTAGATCATCCCTCACCATCCCCCCACCCCCTCCCATCCCCCGATTAAAATAGGTTAAAAGGCCTAATTGGTTTCCCTTGAAGAGAAATGAGCTCGGGCTGGTTACTAAGCAACTGGTGACAATTTGCTTTTTCCCTTTTATTCAGGAGAACTCGATTCAAACTTTACAAGAGCACTTTTCCGTTCATGTTTATACTCATCATAAAAAAAGCTCTCTGATACTGTTTTGTAACCCTTAGAAAGCAAAAGCCCCCTGCTAAATTGTGCCTTAATAACTGAATACATGAGAGATGCTTCCCCCAGCGCGGGGCACGTGGAAGGACGGGTGGGAAGGATATTGGCTGCTCATCGCATTTGTACCAGCGGAGGAAATAACAGGTCTCCTGCTGCACAGAAATAGTAAATAAGCCCAGCTTTGCTCAGTCCTGGCTGAGGGTTTTGGTTGCTCTGAGTGGGTGAGTGTTTAGGGATGGATGTAGCAGGAGGTGCTTTCTGGAGGCATGGCACGTTTTATCCTGCTTTCATATGGAGGTACATTTTCTGGAAGATGCAGAAGCGTGGTGAAATTAGAGCGATGTATTAGCACCAGAAATGGGCCCCCCAGCATCTCCATCAGGCCAGCTCTGTCTGGAGACCTCATCCTGGCACACAACAGTGGGGGATTTGATGGCACGCGCAGGGAATGACACCATGTCCCGTCTGGGCATTGTTCCTACACAACATCCGTTTTGCCGTTTTTGCTGTTTTTGACTCATCAGGTTTCCTGGAGTAACTAAATAGTACTGGGGAATGTTTCTACAGAGCTCTGCCACTGTGGAAGAGGCCACTCATGGGTGCAGCTCTCCAGAAGCTGTGTTGTCTTAGAATCTGCTGAACAGACATGAAATAAGGTGGTTTTTCTCCTACTACCTTTGTGTAACACGTGGAACAGGCTTTTTTGGTGGTGTTAACATGGTGTGCCTCACTCGTGCATGCACCCTCATCTCATATACTTTTTGTTTTTGTATTACTTTAAAAAACAGAGGCCAGACCAAAATGTGTGTTTCCTGTTGCAAGCCTGGAATAACATCATTTGGCTTCCAATTAACATCATTCTCATCCCTTTGCGGGCATTAGTCCCATTACTCTGTTTCCCACGCAAGGAGCACAGGGCTCTGCTGAGCGCGCATCGAGGCACAGTCCCCATGGCTTTCTAAAGGGCATAAGAGCCATAGTGTTAAAAAAAATACTGACTTTTTATATGCTGCCTTTGAAATTAGACTTGGTACAAGCTGCTTTAGTAGGAATTGATCAGTTTTACAGTGTACTGTGTTAGGAATTTGAAGATCTGGTCCTGCCCCTAGGAAGGAATAATTCCATGCACTTGTACAGGTGAAGGGTTGACTCGCTGGAAAGAAGCTGTGTGGAGAAGGACAGGGGACATCAAGGTAGACAACAAGCTGCTTGTGAGTCAGTATGTGCCCTCGTGGCCAAGAAGGCCAGTGGTCTCCTGGGGTGCATTCAGAAGAGTGTGGCCAGCAGGTCAAGGGAGGTTCTCCTCTGCATCTACTCCACCCTGGTGAGGCCACATCTGGAACATTGTGTCCAGTGCTGGGCTCCCCACATCAAGAGAGACAAGGAACTACTGGAGAGAGTCCAGCAGAGGCCACAAAGATGCTGAGAGGCCTGGAGCATCTCTGTGCCCAGGAAAGGCTGAGAGCCCTGGGGCTGCTGAGCTGCACAAGAGAAGCCTCAGAGGGGATCTGATCAATGCTGATCAAGAGCCAAAGGGCCCATGGGGGGCAAGAGGATGGGGCCAGATTCATGTCAGTGGTGCCAGCGACAGGCCAAGGGGCAACGGGCACCAACTGGAACCCAGGAGGTTCCATCTGAGCAGGAGGAGAAACTTGTTTGGTGTGAGGGTGTGGGAGCCTGGCCCAGGCTGCCCAGAGATGTTGTGGAGTCTCCTTCTCTGCAGAGATTCCAAAGGCACCTGGACACGATCCTGGGGACCGTGCTCTGGGTGAGCTGCTGGAGCAGGGGGTTGGCTGAGATGATCTCCAGAGGTCCCTTCCAACCCTACCATTTTGTGCAATTCTCCAAATTCTGATTGATACCTCCTCACAAAAGATAAGCAACCTCGTGCTTTAGCTTACAAGGAAGTTATTACCTGTGTCCTACCAGGCGTTGCTCCCCACCACAGCCCTGTCTGCTCCCCATCCCTGAGCCATCCTCACTGGTGGGAGGTCCCTGCCTGGAAGCCTGAGGATGCTGCAAGGGTAAGTGGGTGTGAGCCCAAAGGCTGTGGAAAACAAACTGTTAAAGCTTGCAGTTGATCGAAGACGACCAGGACATTTTGGCCATCTGTTTTACAAAGTCTCCGTGGGAAAGTAGAAAGGGAGGTTTGCTGCAATCGAATTCTGTAAGGACCATTTCCCATCCACGACTGCAGCAAATTCAATATATATAATAAACAGCAGAATAAGGAACAGCAGGAACACAACCACCCTGAACATGTGTTACTTATCTTGGCTGCAACTTGCAAATTAATTCAATAAAATGTACTTAAAATTATTTCTTTATTATGATGTATTAATTTGGAATGTAATTTTCCTTTGACTACACTTTATCTGAACTTTGTAGTGAAATATGTGGTCGAGTGCAGGCTTGCAGCTGTGTACGTTCATATTTTTCTAAGAATATCTCGCACCTGACAGTTGTGCTGCTACATCCAGGATTTGCATAATAATGAATATATTCCTCAGGAGGGTGCCACGGGTCAGAGCAGACAAACGCTAACTGGGTCGGGAAATTCAGCAAGATGAACCTTCTCCATAGACAGCCTCATTTTAATCTTCAGAAGCAACAGCGCAGTGCGCAACAGGCTCGCTTTGGTGACGGAAGACACAATCAAAAGGCTTTATTTACTAAGAAATGGAGCAGTAATGCGGTGATGAGGACAGAAAGGCACCATTTTGCTTGTGTATCTCTCTTGTACATCCTCAGGAGAGGAGATACGTAGGTTGTACTGCGGGATTAAGTGCTGGGAGAGCTTCCAGCAGCTGATGCCCTCACGCTCAGCCTGGTGCTGGCTGCAGAGCAAGCACAGCTTGCCGGGAAGATCAGCACTTTTCAAGAGCTAGTCTTGCTATTTTTCAGCTATTAACTCATTTCCTTATTAGTGCTAATTTCATCTAAGCGTAAGTCACGGTTAGAAAATCAGACACTGGAAGGCAGTTTCCCCTCTGGCTTAGAAACAAATTTTATCATCCCACCAGAAATAAAAGCACCTCAAATAGCATCTAAGTCTAGAATCACAGAATGGTTTGAGGGGGAAGGACTTTTCAAGGTCAACTGGTCCAACCCCCCCCTGCAGGGACATCTGCAACTAGAGCGGGTTGCTCAGAGCCCCCAGATATGGTTTGCCTGCGTATTTATTTGAAATTCTTTATGCAAAAATTGTGAAACTGTAAAGCTATAAGGAGGTCTAAACATAGCAAAGGGGAAAAAAAAAATCCCTATTTATCTGATATGCATTTTGGTAGCTGAAAAGAATCAGTTGGCATCACAAGAAATGGATGAAATGTTACATGCCTCTGGTCCGGGAATAAAATGTTAATAACTAATTTCTTTTTCCAGAACTTCCCTTCTCTGTTTCATGTTACTTGGTGGCTTTGTTCCTACCTATCTGTGGCTGTTCACATCTTATCCCCAGCTCTCCAGGTTTTGGTTTTTTTTTTGATGCAGTGTTCCAGAAACCTTCTATAGATGTCAGGTTCTTGAAAGAGAAAGGAATTTTGCTTTCTGCAAGACCTGCTCTGTTTGCAAAAGGCACCACTGCTGAAGAATTGAAAACCTCAAGTGACTGCTTCATCTCTTGAAGACTCTAAAAAGTACTACTTATCTATAGATGAAAAAGAACTTCTAGGGCCATTCGTTGACTTTGTGGGGTTTTTTTTCACTACTCATTAAGCTGACCTTCTGTGGTATAGAAACTTCTGACATATATTGTGATCAGGAAGATATGATACAATATATATTAAAATAAGTTTCAGGCTGGGAACCATCACACGGAGCTAAGGTCTGCCTTTGTACACCTCAAATTTCATCCACTGATGTCTGTGTGAATTTTTCTCAGGGTTTCCATAGGCTTTGGATCAGGATGTGGGTGATAAGACAGGGCCACCCACCAGGATGAAGCTTGAGAGAATGAAGTATAGGGGGAAAAAAGAACCATTGCAACATAAAATTCTTTGGTTTTGTAAGAAAAACAGTTATTATTCTTGCACTTCATTGTTGTTGAACAGCAGACTTGGTGTCCCCGGCAGCCACACGACACCACCACGAGATCTGAGATGGCAGCCAATATTTTTATCTGAGATGACGGCCAATATTTTCAGCCACTCTTTCCCAAGTTTTTCTCTGTATATTTGGTGTTCTTTTCCTTAAAGGCTTTTAAAGGCACTTTAACCTGCTCCGAAGGGTGCACAAAGCTCCCAGGCTGTGCCTGGAGCAAACCCCACTGTGGAGGTTCTGCCCGGAGATCTGCAGCCTGCCACGGCCGCAGAGCAAACGCTGCTGTTGCATGGGGCTAAGACTTGACCTCCAAGATTTGAGGGATTAGGAGAAGATCTGAGAATGTCATAAAGCAAATATAGGGATAAAGCAATGAATATTTTTCGCCTCCCCTCCAAGTCTCTCAATCTGTCGTTAGAAGAGCTCGTTCCACGTTTTTTCCGGACGTACCATTATAGTAAAAAATAAATAATAAATTAATCTGACACACAAGAAATGGCAAGAAAATAGGTGAATCATTTTCCATATTAGCATTCCTCAGGTTTTGTGTGCGCATTGTGTAAAATAACAGGTCCAAGCCCCACAGTTTGCTGTGAGGCTTCTCGAATCTCACTGAATTTTTAAAAAAGCTTTAAAAATATTTTTCAAACGTTTCCTAAAGCATTAACTTCAGCATTAATTAGGTCCTTCTCTTAAACTTCAATTAGCCATATCCAATACGACATTATTTTATCACAGCTTGAACTTCTCCCTAACTTCTCGAAAAATATGCCATCATTATTCTATTTCAGAGTTTCAGAACTAGGTTGTGGAGCTGCGGTATGAATGTATACACAGTTAGAGCTATTTTGGGAAGGGGGGAACTGTAATGTCATCAGAACTGTCAAGAATGTGTTAGAGCTCTTTGCCTGACATTTATTATTTTGTATGGGAACTTAAATTTTTTTCCTTCATATCGCACTCTGTTGCCATTTTGTGCTGATAAAAAAAAAAAAAAAAAAAATCTTGGATTTATTGCTCCATCTCTATTGAGGCTGTGCTGAAGTTTCTTTATTAAATTGCCTTATTCAAATTGTAACCGCAGGCCATTTCCAATCAAGAGTGTCTTAACTTGTGTGAGAATAAGCTTTAGATACCAAGATGTAAGTGGCTGATAAAATAATTTATTTGGAAACAGCTATGAAATTGGCACATGTAATCCCCAAACGTACTCGTTATGGCTCAGACTTTTTTATTAGTCTAATTTTTGGACTTTTCTATATAATTTGTCTCAAGACTGTTTTATATAATGTCTGTAGTAAGAGTTGTTTGTATGTTGTGAAAGATCATTGCTGAAATGTGATGTCCTTTTCCAGATAATGAAGCATGGCTTTAGAGTGAATAAATCCACAAAGTCATAGGTACCTACTAAGAGGATAAAGGGTTATGATTTTCAGCCATCAGGAAAAATATCAGCCATGGATTTCCATCCATGAGGCAGACTAGCTGTTTTTCTACACAAAATCTGGAATATATTGCTTTAGGTGATCCAGCCGGTCAGGCCCCTGGAGAAGGACCCAGGAGATGACCATTTCTTAACTTGGAAAGTCTTTCTCATCCAAAATGTATGAATTTATTATTGAAGTTTGAGGTTGAATAAGGGTGTTTGCAGCTCCTCCCTGTCCTCCAAATAGTACAAAGTAACCACGTTATGGGGTTTATCTAATACTGCGTGAGCTACCAGGCGTCATCTTTAAGGGTATCTTAGGCTGGATGTCATCACTGTCTCACAAGGGAGGAAAAGGAAGTTTAGGTCTGTCATGGTGTGACATAAACCCACCTCTGTGCATGAAATACAAGTGCACTGGAGAATTAGAAATTAATTCCATGCTTTTAAATTTTACGGAAATGGAAAATCACATTTTCAAAAGCAACTTAACTAAATCCCCAACATCATCTGGACAGTGCTTCATCTGAGGTGCTTCAGTTGTGTCTAAATGCCAGCTTTGGTGTCTCTGTCTATTTTAGATTAAGTTGCTGGTGATGCAGGAGCGTGCATCTCGTTTTCATAGATCACCTGGGGCACGTTGATTTATCTGGGGACAATTCACACCTACTAACTGCAGAAGCCAAATTCCCTGTTTGAGTTTAGCATCTGCTGAGATGGTTTTAGTTTCAGGGCACCGTCTCTTGCACATAAATATGCATGAGACAGATAAGTGTGGAGCTGTGCCAGTGTGTGCCAGCTGAGAAGCTGCTTTGCACATCTATATCATCCGCTCTGTGCTCCTACCTGAGCGATTTAATACAGCTGTCCAGAAATGTGCAAAACACGTCCTCGCTTGGCGTTTTCCTGGTCTGGAGTGTTATTTGTTGAGACTGAAGCTCTGCCCCAGAAATGTGCTGAAGTTCATGGAAATTCCTAAGAAGGAAGGAGGCTTCTCATGTGCATCTGGAGGTTTAGGACCAGCTCATCCACAGGAGGTGGGGCTCTGAGCAACCTGCTGTAGTTGCAGATGTCCCTGCTCACTGCGGGGAGTTGGATGAGATGATCTTTAAAGGTCCCTTCCCACACAAACCTCTCCTCTTTTGTTTAAAACCATCACCCCTTGTCCTGTCACAACAGGTCATGCTAAAACATCTGTCTATCCCCATCTTTCTGACAGGTCCCTTTATGTTCTGCAAGGCCACAAGGTCTCCCTGGAGCCTTCTCTTCTCCAGGCTGAACAAGCCCAACTCTCCCAGCAGAGGGCTTCCAGCCCTCCCATCATTGCTGGGGCCTCCTCTGGCCCCGTGCCACCAGGTCCATGTCTCTCCTGTGCTGAGGACTCCAGAGCTGGATGCATTAAGTGCACAAGACATGGTGCCTTTAATGACAGGTTGTTTCATAGGAGGAGCTCAAGTCTCCAGGTATTTGGACTTGGAAAACTCAGGTGTGTAGTTTAAAGTTGTTGAAGCCTAGTGGGATTCAAAGGTGGTTTAGGAGGGTAAAATTTAGGGGAGGAAGAGATTTTTCAAATAAACTGCTAGGTTAAAAAAGAAAACATTTATCTTCAAAATTGCTAGCGTGATTTTTCCCTAACAGACACTAATCTAATCCTGCTTAGACGTCACTCAGACATTACTGAATTTGTTCTGTTTCAAAGTCTTTGTAGCCTTGCTCACGTGCTTGTGAGGTGGTAGCTTGCCTATGAATTCAAGCACAGTTCTGGGCAATGAGAAGAAAGTAGACATAAGGAGAAAATACAATTGTTTCAGTCAATGAAATAAAATTTTTTTGAGTAGTTCTTAAAAGACAAGATCTCCCTTAGTAGCCATGCAAATGTGATCCAGAAACAGTGGAAGACAAGGGTTGTTGCTTCCAGATTTACACAATCCCAATCATATATCCTGTCTAACAGGCAGAAGAAGCAGCCTTGGACCTTTTATACACTTGAATTTATTGACTGACAACCTCCTAAACAGCCCAAAATTTAATTTGGAAGCTGTCAGGGAGTATGGCTCCGTTTTTCAGCATTCATCATACATACAAGCTGGCAACTTGTCAGAAGTTACAGATTTCTTTTTAACTTAATTTTTTTGGTTGCAAAGTTACAGGCTCTGCTGCACAGATGCCACCTAAGTGTGGTCCTGGGCCTGGACAGATGTCTTCATTTTGATCTGTGCACAGACATGACTCCCTCCTTGCTTGGGGTTTGAATTCAGGGAAAGAGTTTAATCGAATAGCAAATCCGACAGAAGAGCATCTTGAGAGCTGGGCTGGCCCCAGTCGCCGTGGTTCAGTGAAGAGACATGACAGTGGGGGCTGTGGTGCCCCTCTCCCTGGGGCTTTCTGGTGGCACATCATGGACACTGGCCAAAATCCAGCAGAGGTTCTTCGGAACGAGCAAAATCTATTCATATCTTGGCTTTAGCTTCTTCCCATCTCCTTGGCTAATCTTTTGAACCTGCTAAGCAGGCCTGGGAGGATTTTTTTGGCTTCGTTTTGTCAGGCATGGAAGGTCTGATAGACAGCAAAACACTTCAGCGAAAATCAGAAGTGTTAGTGGGGAAATTGTTGTGACAGATCACTTTTAGTAAAACCCGTAGGTGCTAATAAATATTCCATCAGTGCTAATTTTTAACCACATTCAACAGCTATGGCACTTGAAGACCTTGTGCTTATTTCCCTTAACCCCTAGACTGCAGAAGAGGATGGGACAGCTACAGTGTCCTTGCAGTCCTTGCGTTTCTTGCTGGGGTGCCAAAGCTACCCGTATTTGTTGTTGTCAGCCAAATAATGGCATTTTTATGGTCTATGATATCATTGCACCCTCAGAGCAATGGCACTACACATTCACTATAGCAGTGGAATCTCTGACTGTTGGCCGTGATCAGTGCTGGCTGGACACCACGTGAGTGATGGACGTGAAGTCCTGTGGCTCTGCTAATATGATTCTACTGATGTGGGGTGAATTTCACGGCCGAGGGACAGCAGCAGTCTCTGGGCTGGCATCCAGGGTCAGTCCTGAGAGAAGCACACGTCATCTAAGGCAGCACATCTTGTTGAATTGAGTCACCCAGGAGGAGAAGCTGCTTTGGGGATGGGAGGAGGTGCCTGTCCCTGGCTCTGCCACTGGCCACTTACGCCTGACCAAGCTCCAAACTTTTGAGCAGTTACCCTTAGGAGAAAGGACATGAGATCTCTAATCAGAGAGCTGTGTACGATGCAGAAAATGTTTGCATAGAGTACCTTTAATCTGCGACAACCAGTCCCATAAACCTTATCCCGAAAATTTCATGACCCGGTAGAACACCGGCGCATCGCTCACTATTTCTGCCTGAGAGCTGTTTTCCACATGAAAATTCACAAAGCACATAAACCTCTCTGCACCGGGTTTTAGGAGGAGGTTCGCTGTCGTTGAACAAAGGATAACAATAGCAACTCCACAAGTGTGGGAGGTGAGGAAGTTTGCTGTGTAATACAAATTACCTAGTTGCTTAGGTAATTACCTAAATTACCTGTGCAATATAAACTACCCGGCACGAATTACACCTTTTAGCCTAATGTATCCCACTTATTTACGATGTGTGCCGTATCTTCACTGATTCATGTCACACCAGTCGCTGCCAGCCTGCGCGCTGCTGGAGCGGAGCCGGGAGCTGTCAGTCAGAGGGGCTGCAGCCAGGTTTGCAGCGCTGGGAACAGCTCTCTCAACAAATTCCCCACCTCGCTTCTGTGCCGTGGTATCTTGTGGGTGCACTCCCTGTTGCTTCAAGGGTTGTCTTCCTTTTGCAGTGAGTTTGTGCTGGGTGGATGCAGGAGGAGAGCGAGTGTTTTGCATCCTCCCCCTCCAACCCTTTCATAGAATCATAGAATCATAGAATCATAGAATGTGAGGGGTTGGAAGGAACCTCTGAAGATCATCAAGTCCAACCCCCCTGCCAAGCAGGACCAGAGAATCTAGGGCAGGTTACACAGGAATGCATCCAGACAGGTCTTGAAAGTCTCCAGAGAAGGAGACTCCACAAGCTCTCTGGGGAGCCCGTTCCAGTGCTCTAGAACCCTCACAGTCAAGAAGTTCCTCCTATGTATCCATAGGATTGTATCCACTACCCCTTCTCCTATTGCAGGGCACAAGTGAAAAGAGGTTGTCCCTTTCTTCTTGACACTCAGCCCTCATCTATTGATCCACATTCATTAGATGCCCTCTCAGTCTTCTCCAGACTAACCAGCCCCAGGTCTCTCAACCTTTCCTCATAAGGCAGCTGTTCCTGTTCCTTAATCATCCTCGTAGCCCTCCTCATCTAATGAACCCTGTTAATGGTATCAGCTTTTTCCCATCAGTCAAACCTTCACTCTTTTATAAGCTAAATCCCCACTGCGTGCTGCTGGGGCTGACACTGAACATCAGGCAGGGCTGGGGCTTCTCAACTAGAGATGGTGTTTTAATTAACCTCATTTATATAAAGAGGTGAGGAAACAGTGACGAGAGATTCAAGGGGTACTCCACGTAGCAAGTGTAGGTGGACAGTGCTCGTTCCAGCAGTTGTTTGAACCTGGAGGGTCAGTTTGCATTCGAGGAGTGTTGCAGGTAGATTCACGTGGTGTTTGACAAGGAAGAGTCTCGATGCATTTGGTGGGGCAGAGGGAAGAAATCCTTGTGTAAGAAAAAATACAAAAAAATACACTATTTACTTGTGCTTCGGTTTGTTGACTGTGCTCAGCATGTAGCCAGCAGATTAAAAACTTGTTTTTTATTTAGAGGTGCTATGAAAAAATGTGTTTGCTTTGAAGGCAGAGCATATTAGGGGAAAAATTCTTGCTCCTTAAGTAGCTTCATCTTGATTGTTTACTTTTTTTTTTTTCTTTTAAATAAGCTGACAGCACAGAGAGGTGACTGTGGCATTATGGGCAATCGGCGGTGATCCGGTAATGTCTGTACGTGCTCAGATGGTCTCTGCTGAGCTCTCTTGCCTCTTCACAAGACTTTGGGATGCGGCGGGGGGAGCTACAGACTGCTCACAGTGAGGTAAAACCACCGCTTTCAATGACCTCCTCTTGCAGTTACTTTGCTGGTCGGGGAGAAAATGAGACTGTACCATGGCTGCCAGCCTGTGCCCTGCACAGAGAGGTATTTTGGGAGCAAATGGAATACCCCAATAATACAGTGCACCTAGGAAATGGCAGGTCCTGCTCTTTCAGGGGGTACTAAAAGGGAACACACTTTTGCCAGATATGTGAAGAGTTAGGGGGAAAAAATCCTGAATGTTTTCAAACTATCCTTTGGGAAAAGTGTTTCCTTGAGGTCTGCACAATTAGTGCTGTATCATAGAATCTTTTGGGTGGGAAGGGACCTTTCAAGGTCATCTAGTCCAACCCCCCTGCAGGGAGCAGGGACATCTCCAACCAGAGCAGGTTGCTCAGAGCCCCGGCCAACCTCACCTGCAATGGTGCCAGGGATGGGGCAGCCACCACCTCTCTGGGCAGCCTGCGCCAGGCTCTCACCACCCTCAGCATCAAATATTTCTTCCTTCTCTCTAGTCTAAATCTCCCTCTTTTAGTTTAAACTCATCATCCCTTTTCCTGTCCCAACAGGCCCTGCTAAAAAGATTGTCCCCGGCTTGTAGACCTCCTCTAAGTGTAGATAGGCTGCAAGAAAGTCCCTGAGATGGTCAGTGGCAGACAACATGGTCAGCCCTGGGAAGGGACATGGCTGGCTGTGCAGAAGGGGGACTATGGGTGATGGGATTCTCAGAGGAGCCTGCGCTTCTCTGCAGGAAAACAAAGGCATGTGAGAGGTCTAGTTGCCCCACGAGGCAACCAGTGAAATGCTATTTCAGTCCTGTGCATCATTGCTTTGACTCATAGTCCATGAAGATTCAAACTAAATCCTTAACCAGTTGGATGAGTATTTTCTCAAGCTGTCTGGGGAGGAACAGCTCAAATCTGAAGCAGGTGGTTCATTCCAGATGATGGAGAAGTTGCAATAGAGTCTAAAATCACTTCACTGATCTATTGTATAACTTGTGTGGCTGTTGCAAACCTCTACACTTCATTTCCCAGCATCTGCTTTAAAGGCAATCATGGTAGAAGCTTTAAAAATGAAATGGAGGAAGAAAAACCCAAAACGTCATCATACAGTTTTGGGACTTGCCACCACTGTGAAGTAATAAACTAGCAAAACACTGAATTTGTCTCAGGCAAATGCTGCTGTCCCTGGGCATACTGGGATCGTGTGTTTTCTCAGGACTGGAATTGCTCAGGCTGTGGTAGGAGGCTCATGGCTGTCAATACGTACCTGTGAAAAGGTCGCTCCCTGATTAGTTCTCTCCAATAAACTCAAAATTTATTATATATACACAATCCCTGACCTGGCTGCCACATCTTCCAGTAACTGTATAACATCAGAGCGAGTTTAATATTCAAGGACACGCTAAAATGCAGTGGTGAAATACTGTCTCACCTTCAGCGGCTCTATTTTTATTACACTGCCAAAATATATCTTTCATTTCTCTCGGACAGTATTTTTCGGAATGTTAACAAGTCTTCACAGCTTTCTCATTGTCACTTCCTTTCTCTCTGTGTTTTAATTGCCAGGTGCCACTGCGGGGTCTGCAAAGCAGCCACATTGAAGAGGACTCCTACATCACCTCAGCACAAGGGCTGGGCAGAGTGGAGACCCGGCTGTGACTTCAGCACCTTCTGCATGTCCTTGTCTGAATCTGCTTCTCCAGCTACTGCATTGTGTATGACCGAGAATGGGTTTATAGGTCACGTTGTGGTCTGGGGTGCGTGAGCTCTGAAACTGCAGGTGGGTTACCTTGCTTGGGTATTTAGGAAAAAAGCAAAATGGTCTTTTTGCCTGTCCCACTCTCAGCTTCGTTCTCAACACCTGATGAGCCCACAGAGGGTGGATTTGATCAGCCTTTGTCCATTTAGATGTAGAAGTGTGTCCTGGCCTTCAGGGCCAGATCCGGAAGTTTAGGATGCATTCAGCCTCTCTTTAGGCACTAGTTCCTCACCAAGATCCATTGGAATTCAGGCTCCTGGAGAATATCATGAAGCCATGGGATGTGAAGCACAAGTTGTGCATCAGGTCAGTCCTCCTATGCAAATAAGAATTATAGGATCAGAGAATTGTTTTGGTTGGAAAAGACCTCTAAGATAATCAAGTCCAACCATTAATCCAGCAGTGCCTGCTTACCACTAAGCCATGTCCCTCAGCACCACATCTCCATGGCTTGGAAAACCCTCCAGGGATGGGGACTCCACCACTGCCCTGCCCAGCCTGGCACGGCCCTTCACAACCCTTTCAGGGAAGAAATTGTTCCTAATATCCAACCCAAACCTCCCCTGGAGTATTACTGCCATCTTGCCTACGTCTGAATGCCACCAGAGAGGGCAATCCTACAGACTCCCCAAGCAACGTATTTGTGTTTTGAGTACCAAGCTTAGTCTTTCTTTCTTGGTTTTGGACAATTAATTCCGGTGTGAGCCACTGGGGACATGGAGAGTGGGTTGTCTCCTCCCTCTTGCAGTGGTCTCTGATGGATTTGCGGAGTTATCCATTATCACTGCCTTTTAATCATCAGACTAATCACCGTGACTATGAGATAGTGATTAAGTTTGATAGGAGAAGAGGAAACGGCCTCATGTTACTCTAGGGGAGGTTTAGGTTGGACATTAGGAGAAATGTTTTCCCAAAAAGGCTTGTCCAGGGCTGGCCCAGGCTGCCCAGGGCAGTGGTGGAGTCAATCCCATCCCCAGAGGGACTGAAAAGCTGGTGAGATGTGGTGCTGAGGGACATGGATTAGTGGTGGCCAGACAGTGCTGGGTTAATGGTTGGACTTGATGACCTTAAAGGTCTTTTCCAACCTAAATGATTCTAAGTTATTTTTCTGCATGTCTCTTGCATGCTTTTCTCCCCATACTATGCCATGCTTGGGTTTGGAAGGTATTCTTCATGACTAGCTACTAACTTGTATTTTGGAAGATTTGGGTAAGTTAACTTTTTTTTTTTTTTTTTTTTTTTTTTTTTTTCAGAGCTTGTATAATTTAGCAGAGATATTTGGAGCCGTAGAGGTCTATGGACATAAAGACTTGCTGGAGGTACGTTGGTTGTTAGAATAACACACATTGATAGGAGAAGGCAGATATGGAAACCTTTGGTATTTTCAGTGTTCAGTTTTCTTCAGGTGATGCTAATCTTGCTTGGCATGGCACAAAGAGCGCATGGGAGATTAGGTTTTGGAAGGTGTAGCTGATACGCCTGCAGACAGGACGTAAAAGACTGCGGTACTTGCATATTGTCCATTTGATCCTCCCCTTAGTAAAATACGTTATTTTCATTTTCATTTTTCATAATGGCAACTTCACCCTCGCTCGTGTTTTTATCTGTCAAACCGCATCTTTGGCAGCCAAGGATAATTCATTTTAACTGCAGCTACTCCTTCCTCTGTGGTGGGGTGAGTCACTGGTTTATGTTGTAATTCCAAACACATTCCACCCAAATGACGGCGGGTTTCTGTGCTGTTCTGCCAGCACTGTGCGCTGGGAAGTTACAGCTTCTGCTTTCCTTCCGAACAAATTCATCCTTGGTCGCAAAAGATCAAGCTGGAATATAAACCCTGTCATTATCAATAATGCAGTTGGAAATAAACCAAAATCCACTTGCTAATAGTGTCATACACTTAAAGGGGTTTTTTTTTGAGCAGATAAAGCAATGCGTAAAGGAAAGTGGTATCACAGATGTGGTAAGTATGATAATTTCTTGGGGTCTGTCATTTACATGTTATGTGTGTACATGAGTACCCCCTTGGCTGATTGCTTGAAGCGTTAAAAGAAATAAAACGTGACAACCGTCATCCGTGTAGATGTGAAATGGGGCAAGATTTTTCCTTTATACCTGTATGTCATAGAATCACAGAAGATTTTGTGTTGGAAGAGATCTTTAAGTGCCATCTACTCCAACCTCCCTGCCGTGAGCAGGGGCATCTGCAACTAGAGCAGGTTGCTCAGAGCCCCGGCCAACCTCACCTGCAATGGTGCCAGGGATGGGGAAGTGACCACCTCTCTGGGCAACCTGGGACAGGGTCTCACCACCCTCAGTGTCAAATATTTCTTCCTTCTCTCTAGTCTAAATCTCCCTCTCTTTAGTTTAAATCCATCCCCCCTTGTCCTGTCCCAACAGACCCTGCTCAAAAGTCTGTCCCATCTTTCTAATAGTCCCCTTTAAGTATCAAAAGCCTGCAACACATATACATAAGCGTACATAAAGAGCTATATATTTTAAGAGACTATCCTGGTGAAAATATACGTCGAAAAGACAAGCCAGGAGATTCTATAACCTCAGTTTATTACCCAGATAGGACATGTCTGGGTAACTCTGCAAAGCAGAGTTTGCAGGTAAACAAACATTCATTCCTCACATACTCAGAGCTTTTCTTCTAAAACTTTCCACTAGCACAGCTTCACTGGTGACACAAGGAAAAACACAACAGTTTGGGGTTATTTCTCTTTTTCCCCTCCAGAAGTGCCTCTGTTGAGACCAAGTGCTGAGCACGTACCTGTGGGGCTGTCAGAAGGCTGTGGGTCCCTCGGGGTCTGATGCTCCAGCGTGATGGCAGTGAGCGCCCCAAACCATCTTCTCCCATTTAACCCCCATTACATCCTTCCCTGCCACTGGGTCGAGTAGTGCTGATACTGGGGAAGGTGGGAGCAGGACTGGTCCCTCATGGGCCCACAGGCTGAGGAGGTCAAGATGCTCCCAAGCATCTTCCCAGCGCTGCCACAGCTTATTGCTTCTGGTGTTATTTCTAATGGTTTGCATTCTATCTGCTTGAAGGACCGTATTTCAGTTTTATCCAGACTACTAATAAGCGGTTTAAGCATGCTGGCTATATAAAATAGTGTCATTTTTCTTCCTTCACAGACCTTAATGTAGAGTTGTAACCGGGTTTCTCTGTCTCCCGTTTTTAAAAAACAGCTTACGCTTAAACGGGGAGAAGTAAAAGCCTGACATCAAATTGTGTTCATTGATCATCTCCCTCGTTTCATTAGGTGCTCATGGCTTTTATGTCCCGCAGTTCCTATTGCTTCTGCATTGCAGAAATTGTTTGGAAAGCAGGCAAAGAAGCGCTTTGTATCCCGGCACTGCTCAGGTGTAGGTTCCAGCCCTGTGTGAGTTGTGAGTTTGCTGGTTTATGTCACGTCTCACTGCGCGTCTCTCACGATGTGTGTTCTATAGATGGGACGTACGGCTGATTTCTAGAGAAATGGTTGCTGATCTGGCTGAAAAAATATTTGTTTTGCTGTTCAAGAGAAACAGAGAATGTGGAGAGTAGAAGTGTAGAAACTTTATGTGTATGGTGTATATATATAATTAACTCTTTCTGCATATCATCTCAGTCTCAACTGGACTTGAACTTCCAGTTTCCACCCTCTAAATCTTAATCTTACTTCTAGCATCGATCATACCATTGGGTGGTCACTCTTGCCAGCTACCCCTGCACTCCCTCTTGTCGGATGGAGATGAGAGAGGTTTCCTGGGCTTGGGTGATGGGAACAGCTCAGGGGACAGCAAGGCCACCACTAAGGGACTTCATTTCCCTTCCCCCCAAAGTAATTTGCTCTGCCCCAGCGGATTAATTAGTTTGGTAGATACAATTTCTTACGCTGGACTGCACGTTGTAATTCTTACTGACTTTAGCTCCATAAAAATAACATCTGGAAGATAGAATCATAGCATTGTTTTGCTTGGAAGAGACTTTTAAGATCATCAAGTCCAGACATTAACCCAGCATTGCCAGGGCACCACTGAACCATGTCCCTCAGCACCACATCTCCACAGCTTGGAAACCCCTCCAGGGATGGGGACTCCACCACTGCCCTGCCCAGCCTGGCACAGCCCTTCACTATCCTCTCCATGAAGAAATTTCTCCTCATGTCCAACCTAAACCTCCCCTGGCACAACTTGATGCCATTTCCTCTTGTCCTATTGCTTGTTCCTTGGGAGAAGAGACAAAACCCCACCTGGGTCCAACCTTCTTTCAGGGAGCTGTTGAGAGTGAGGTGGTCTCTCCTGAGCCTCCTTTTCTCCAGGCTCAACAACACAGGTGTTGCCTCAGGTGTTCCTCACCAGATTTGTGCTCTAGACCCTTCTCCATCTTCATTGTCCTTCTCTGGACATGCTCCAGCCCCTCAGTGTCCTTCTTGGAGTGAAGGGCTCAAAACTGAGCCCAGGATTTGAGGTGTGTCCTCCCCAGTGCCCAGTCTAGGAGGACGATCCCTGCCCTAGTCTTGCTGGCCACAGTGGGGCTTATACAAGCCAAGATGCTAGTGGCCTTCTTGGCCACCTGGGCACACGCTGGCTCATCTACAGCAGACTGTCAATCAGCAGCCTTAGGGTAGCTGTATGTGTCTTCCAGGCATACATGTGATGATCTGTCTTGTTTATTTGACACCCATTGCCACCAGGCAGGGGAAGGACAGGCCTACCTGATGCTGCCAGGTTGCAGGAAGCACCAAGCACGTGGTAGCTGTGCTCCTGTCCTCCTTGAGCTGTTTGTAGCACCAGTGGGATGGTGTTGGAGGACACCTGGGATGGTCTTCCTAGAGATATTGCAGAGGTGCTGCAGGTGGCTCCAAGGTTGAAGTGTTTTCCTAAGATATCTATAACCTCCTCTTTTAAAAACCTGGAGCTTTTCTGAAGGTGGTATTGAAACAGGAAGGTGTATGATGTGCCTACAGGTGCCCTTTAATGAGGACTGCTTTCACTTGAGGATAAGCTGAATGGTACATTAAAATGCATGTTTTTCCTTCCTGCAGGATGTCCTCTGAGATAATATAGCTGCTTTATTGTGGCTTTTCCTCATGAAGAGTATAACAACAGGTCAGACTCCCAGCTATGATACCTCTAGCAGGAATTTTTAGGTTGCTGCAGGAGCAGTCTCTAAAGGTAAGTTAGCTTCAGAGATTTGGATGCTGATTTGGACTTTGGTTTTGATGGGTTTCTTGCTTGACTCAAACCTCTCTTGAAGACCCCTTAAAACCCAGCAAGTTAGTGTTGAATGTGTATCAGGATAAATCTCTACTTATGAAAGGATTAGAAAGTAGACTGTGAAATACAAAAGAAGAATTTTATGACAGGAAAGAATTAATGTTACTTATCTGGACCAATTTTGTTTGTTTTAAAGTGTCATTATATTACTGGTTTTTAAGCATAATTGCAAGATACTGATGGGGATTGTTTTATATTTCATTGTCTCCTTCAGTAAAAAAATCAACCTCTAGAAAGAGTTAGGATGAAAAAGGCTTCCTGGTGAAGCCAAAAGTACGTGACAGAGCACGTAATCCTCTTCAAACTTCATACTGGGGACAAACACTTCCATTAAAAGTCCAAGAAACTAAAGAACCACAAGTGTCAAATAATGTCTAATATTCCCAATGGATGGATTGTGACCGTGTTAGGTCCAGATATAACACAACAAGGTGGGAAAAAAAGGTCTAGATAAGTTTAGTATCATTTAGATTTTGATTGTTCAGTATAATTTTTTGCTATTTTAGAAACTAATGCTTCAGCTGACTACCTGTGAGAGCAGAGTGTCGGGTGAAGTCAGGTTTGCAAAGCAATAGACATGGTGGGGGATTTGGGGCTCCGGTAGCTGCAAATTCTTCCTCCGTGGGGCTTCTCTGCAGCACAGCAATATATCACCTCTTCCTGTAAGCCTGTCTTGTGCAATCTCTAAACAAGTAAAATAATTTTTTGCTCCCATATCCAAGTCCCTAAACAACCCGGAAACTCATCTAACCACCACGCTAACAAAACATAGTTATAACTTAAACAAAAAAAAAAAAAAAAGAAGAATTAAAAAAAGAAAAGAAAAGAGCAAGTGTTCCACAGCAGTGTTTTATCAAATCCTGACAGCCTGAAAAAACCAAAATGCTTTGGGGGAGACTGTTCCATTTTGGCCAAGTTCCCCCTAAAATAAACCAGGGCTCTGAAGGGAACCTGCCTGTTTCTTGCTGGCCCATCCAGCCCCATCCTTGGCAGCCCAGCCTGCCTTGGGCAACCTGCTCCTGGGTCAGACAGCCTTCTCCCACACCTCTTCGGTTTGGTTTTGGGGTTTTTTTTGGCAAAGGACTGTGGAATTATGGGGGAATAAAAGTATGGATAGAAGTTGCAGATAATCTGCTGTAATCTTCTGCTCAACAGAAAGAAGATGTGAAGCATAGATGAGTTTTTTCAGGACCTTGTCCAATTGCCCTTTGAAAATGTCCAAAAATGCTGTTTGCCCAATCTTTCTGGGTAACCTCTTCCAGTATTTAACTGCTGTGATTGTCAACTAAGGAGGTGGTTGAATCACCATCCCTGGATGTACTTAAAAGCTGTCTAGATAGGGTACTCAAGGATACAGTGTAGAAGTGGCCTGGTAGAGACAGGTAATGGTTGAACCTGATGATCTTAAAGGTCTTTTCCAACCATGGTGATTCTGTGAAGAGCATTTTTTCCTTATATCCACTCGGAGTTTACTTTGCTGCACCTTCTGACTATTGTTTCTTGTCTTCCTTTCAAGTTCTTCCTCCTTTTATATTGTGTGGTGATACATCTCTGACTTCATTAACTCAAAACCCAGAATGAGAATGTGTACAAAAATATAAAATTAAAACATGCAAGGCGTGTCCCCAAAATGAAAAGTCTGATTTAAAGTCGTGTCTAAAAGTGAGCATACAGGCTCCATGTGCTCCTAGAGATCCAATTGGCCTTTTGGGGTCTGGGTGGATTTCTGCATGAGCAACGTGGTCCGTGACTGTAGAAATAGTTCAGGGATCATAAAATGTTATCAGAACATGCATATAAAATCATAGTTCATAGTGAACTTCTTAAGATTCCTTCAAATAAAATCCCATTTACACCCTTTATTTTTTATTGGGAAATTAAGGATTTTGAGTAGTACTGATTTTTATTCTTGGGAGACTTAGCATTTGGAGCTCCCTGATCTCAGAATCTGTGTAGCAGAACAAGGAATGGAGCAAAATAAGTCCTGGCTGTATTCTCGGTTTAAAGACCATCATCAACTAAAGCTCCTGTGATGGTGCCTCCTGCTATTCCTCCAGACCAGGTATGCTGATGTGGGACAAATGTGAATGGGGTATCCTGGCTGTGGACAACTTGCAGTGCGGCATTGTATGGGCTTGGAGCATCAGCCAGATTTATTTTGCAAGGATTTAAAGAAGTTGCAGTATGGATAGCTTCAGTAATGAGTAATGACCAGAAAACAGGCACCATTTGGAGGCAGTGGTAGCAAACAGGTAAGAATTTTTTATGTAGAGTTCTGGAAAAAATTCAAAATCCATTATCCTGTGTTGTCAAGAGCCACCAGTAGATGCCAACACCCAGTGCCAGGAGTACTGCAGGTTCCAGAGCCATAATATAGAGGTATTTTTTTGTATCCTAGGTTACAACAATAATTTTCTTTAGGCTTTTTCTGGAAGGACTAAAGAGCAATTCTTCTTTGCTCCAGCACCACCAGATACGCAGAGTGCTTATTGTCAGTGCGAGATGGATGATGGGTGACCATGATGCCTTGTGAGGGATCACTGAGAGGACCAGCCTTTGCACGGTGATGTGGCTACATGTCATCAAAGTGAAAGTTGTCCCCGGCTCTACCTTATTCTGGTGCTTGCAAGTAAATGTGCTGCTGATTTAAGTTTTTATAGGGAAATGTTTAGAACTGGAAAATTATTACAAATATTGTCTGTCAGTTTGAGTATGTTCTTGCCAGGTGGCATCTGGAGTCTGGCCTGTTGGGTTGGGCAAAAGAATCATTACAAGAAGCTGAGCTGGGCACTGATTTAGGGTGGGGGTATAAGCTGGAGCTCTTCTCTGCTCTGCCTTTCTCCAGGGAATCTCAAGGATGGTGAAGTGACTTGAAAAACCACAATCTAAGATACTGTAAAGATGACAAATATTCTCAGCTGACTTTTCAGCCACTGCTTATGATGAGACTTCAAGGGGTTTTTATCAGAAAATTGTAGTGGTGCAATTTTAATTTCTCATAAGCTGTACCCTGGATGCAGATTCATAAACCAGTTCATTTAAGCCCAACTGGGGTCTCTTTGTATTTTGCAAGCTATTATGGTCGACAAATAATATTAAAATTAATATTGAAACTATTATCCTTATTTTGCTTCCCCTCTCTCCTGGGTAAGGGAGAACTCATTTCTTGTTTTCCTCCCATACAAAAAAATGGTGAACTGAAATGCTTTTAACCTGAGTGATGGATGCATGTCATCTCACAGCTACGTGATCTGTCTTGTCACCGTCTGTACAAAGACTTCTTTGCAGTCTTATGGTTTATCCCCCCAACAGACCATCCCTGCTCAGAAAGGGAGGTTTGGGACTGATCTACAGGGGACTGAGGGATCCCAGCCCATCCCACCCACTGGTCACCATAAAAAGGTTAGCCTGGCCCTTCGGCTGCAGGTGGTTAAGCATCCTGGCAGAAAACGTCCTCCTGGGCTTATAAACAACAACTTTCCTACACAAGAGGATGAAAACAGTGTCCTAGAAAAAAAAAGCAGTGTTTTAAAAGTCACAGAGGAGAAGATACCGAGATCTGATGGGGCCAGGGAAGAGACATTGCCCAGGTGAGGCCATTTCTCTGTTCAGTTTTCTTCGGGTATCTAATGCAATGCACCTCTAGGATTAATTGTTGGCAGTAATTAACTATATAGGCAGCTGTGTTTAATTATCCCTTTTAATGAGTCAGCCTACACTGCAAACGTCTGCTAGACGTACTGCCGTGCATCTGTGTTTTCTCTGGTTATCATCTACTCCACCGTAAGGTCCTGAAGCAGCCATTTGGTGCAACCCTCCTCCTTTGCTCACTCTTGCTTGTACAGCAACCCCGTTACCCTTCCCACAAGTCTTCCCTGAGGCCTGATAAATTCTCCCAGAACTGCCTGAGAAGGCTAAAATGCTGTGGGACTTGTTTCTGTCTTCCTACAGGCAACTTGAGGAGCAGAGAGGAAATGCAAATACATGTAAAGTTTTGCCATGGGAAGGTTCAAGCTTGAACCATCCTGAACAGATGATGATAGGAATCACTAAGTCCTTGATGCTGGGCATTTGTGTTACTTTTCCTAAAAAGTTCTGTCACAGTTTTTTAACATTTTCACATTTGCTTCATTTGAAACATTTTTTAACAATGTAATTTTTCTTCAAAGACAGCTGATAATTCCCTTCTGCAAATTTGTCTAGAGCACAAGTGTGGTGAGGAGCAGCTGAGGGACCTGGGGGTGTTGAGCCTGGAGAAAAGGAGGCTCAGGGGAGACCTTCTCACTCTCAACAACTCCCTGAAAGGAGGTTGGAGCCAGGTGGAGTCAGGTTCTTCTTCCAAGGAACAAGTGACAGGACAAGAGGAAATGGCCTCAGGTTGCAGCAGGAGAGGTTTAGGTTGGACATGAGGAGAAATTTCTTTATGGAGAGGATTGTCAATGCTTGGCCCAGGCTGGGCAGGACAGTGGTGGAGTCCCCATCCCTGGAGGGGTTTCCAAGCCATGGAGATGTGGTGCTGAGGGACATGGTTTCGTGGTGCCCTGGCAGTGCTGGGTTAAAGGTTGGACTTGATGATCTTAAGGGTTTCTTCCAACCGCCAAAATTCTATGGTTTTTGTAGTTTTGTTCCACAGAGATTCTAGCTGGTATTTGTTGTAAAGTACTGAATAATAGATATTTTTTTCTTTGCATTTATTTTAGCCTTATGTGTGGCTGCGTACCTGCATGTACGCTCTCTCAGGCAAATCACCCAGAGAAGTAGTTGTGCAGGGAGATACGTTCTCATCCCTTCACAGAACTGTTGTGAGCATTAATCGGCTGTTATATTTCAGTATGGTATGGCACTACCCTCAAAATAATAATATTCTGAAAAAATATGTTTGTGTGCGTTTAACAGGTATAACTAAGCATAGAAAAAATATGAAAGCACAGATTAAAATGCATCCACCCTTCTGGTTTGTGAGGATGCTAACCAGTAGTCACTTTATCAAATTAAAAGAAATGGTATTTTCATAGCATGGAGTAATTAGAAATTATTTTATTTAGTATGATAAAAGATTGCCCATCTCCTCTAGGATGGTGGGAAGTAATATAATGTGGTAGAACACACACAAAATATAGAGATCCAATCAAATTACTGGGGGGTGCTGTAACATTTGCTCAAATAAAACATGGTAGGGTTACAATCTATCATAGAGCTCATAGCACATTGGCATGTCCTATCACACTTATTTTCTGTCACCTTTAGGCAGACCAAGTAATATTCCTTTAAGGAACTGGTATCCATTCAAGTAACTAGTATTTGGTCTTCATTAGAGCAGGAATCACGCTTCTGATGGCTGTATTTTGTATTTGAGTCTGAAGTCAATTCATTGTCTTCAGTTCAAAACTTGAAAATTAATTCCAAGTCTTGGGAAGTGCTTGGAGACAGCCGTACATTGATCTGCCAGAGAGGAAAACGTGCTGAATTCATCAAAGCCTCTGCCATCTTCCTGCAGTTGCAGTTTTGACAACCAGGCTCTGCCATTTCTTCCACCGTTGTTTCGTTAACACTGACATTTCCAGCAGTTTGACAGGACGGGAAGGTCATCAGCCTCGGAATCTGCTAATTAGGAAGCAGCAATTTTTCCCTACGTTGATAGCACACACTGCCACGGTCTGTCTGATGGGTATGAGCTGGTGCACACCCAGACCAGCACCACCCATCTGGGACATGGGTGTAGGTGTTTCCCAGGTCCTGTCTCCAGCCATCCATCAAAGGTTATCATGGCTCATCTTGAGGCGTTCATATCAGTGACACCCTGTGACTGTAGTGCTGTTCTTCAAACATGAGATTCTGAGCATCACATCCACCGTAAAATAATATCCTTCCGTTGGAAACTTGATGTAGATGTTACAGACTCGTGTGCTGCTCAACCTGAGAAATAATAGCTGAGTAAGCAATTAAGAAATGAGAATTGAGATGTAACTCAAATTGATGGGAATCGCTTTCCTCAGTTGGTTCAGGGAAGTATTTCTCTAATTTTTTTTCTGTTTCCTTATTCTAGCAGAGGTGAGCCACTTCTGCCTCGTCTCGAGTTCAAAGAATACTGTGCGGAATTGAGCTCTTTGAGTGGAGCCCACTCCTCCTCCACGATGATTTCAGCACCAGGTCTGCCACCCTTCTCTGTCTTTGCTGAGGCAACAATGAAACCCTCACCACAACAAGATTTTGAAAAACGAGATAATTCTTCAATACTTCAAGTAGTTTTTATCAAACAGCTTCTGTTGAGTTTAAAAGACAAGTTATTACCAGCTAAAGAAGAACATAAACTGCAGTTGAACAAGGTACTTGGGCTTAGACGTTACACTGAATTTGTGAATAGCCTGAGAATTTACAGATCTATTTGTGGGGCATGTGCTTAAACGCTTTGAGAATAAGCACCGTAACCAGACTCGTTCAAGAGCCCTCTTCATCCTAAGGTAGGACTGAGAAAAGCATGCACAAAGCTGCTGTGAGCCCCTGATAAGCTGGTAGGGAAGTGGTTTGTTTGAAGCAGGCCATGAGCATCTTCTTCTCCTTGCCACAGCGCTTCTTCTCCTCTGTCTTTAACACTGCCTTCAGCTCTGTCTGTCCTGGCATCCTGCAAATCCAGAGCAGACCATAAAATATACGCCCCAAAACGGATGTTGGCTTCCCAGAGAGCTGTTAGCAGCTTGTGTTAAAGAAAATGGCGTTTTGTAACAAAACAACCCCAAACCCAACCATCTTCACTGTACTTTATAAAGCAGAGGCTGTAAGGAAAACCAGATGTGCTTTATGTTTCCACACAGGTTTGCACCTTGATCACTGTGGCTAGAAATTCAACTTTGACAATACCCATAAATACGCTAACAAAGCCCGTGGTTGAACATTACAATAGCATTTTCTGTAATGTTCTTAAGAGCATTCCCCCTCTAAAATGTGCTCTTGTGATAGCTGGAGCATGGTGAAAATGCACAGCCTCTGTGATTTATCAATTTTTTGATGTGGAATAGGAAAAACCCCAAACCATGTTGTATATAAGAATCATAGAATCACAGAATCATAGAATGTGAGGGGTTGGAGGGGACCTTTGGAGATCATCAAGTCCAACCCCCCTGCCAAGCAGGACCAGAGAATCTAGGGCAGGTCACAAAGGAACGCATCCAGATGGGTCTTGAAAGTCTCCAGAGAAGGAGACTCCACAAGCTCTCTGGGGAGCCCGTTCCAGTGCTCTAGAACCCTCACAGTCAAGAAGTTCCTCCTCATGGTGAGGTGGAACTTCCTGTGCTCT